>DF819258.1:116044-145322 GCA_000836175.1 Taphrina flavorubra JCM 22207 | reverse complement strand
ATTTCGAAATTGTCAAGGAGATTCTGTTGGTCTTCCTCCGACAGACCTGCTTCTTCATCCTCCGGAACATCGTGTAAGGGACGGGCAGCTTTGTGTCGCTTATACTGAATCCAGATGTAAATACAGACAGATACAGTGACCAATGCTGCAGTCGTGAGTAGCCAAGGCGTAATCCTGCTGGACTCTCCACGTTTCAATAGCCAGCCAAGATATACTGGTGGGTATAGGGAGAAACTACTGATCATGAAACAAGTCAGCCACGTCTTGTACTCGATTTCCTCGATACTCGCAAAGAGAGGAGTGGAGAAGTGACTTGGCACCGCGGAGCATCTGATGGCAACAATCATATACGTGCCGCCTTCTTCGATGATCCTGACAAAAATGTCGTAATCCTTGTACTTTTTTCGAAACGAGACCAGTCGCGAGGTCAAGAAATGTCTGAAGGACAAGAAAAGAATCGTTTCACCTAGTGCAGTCGAAATGATGACTATGAGGAATCCGACATTGCCGTACACAAATCCCGTCAAGAAAGATATAAGTTCATGACCCAAGATTGGCGGGATACATGCCAGCATCAGCATGATGGAGGGTACGAGAAAGCCTCCAGGACGCCGGGTATACTTTTCTGCTAAAGGTTTGAAGTATTCGATAATGCTTTCGTGAAATATGGTAGCGAGCAGGATAAACAGTAGAAAGCCCCCACCAGCGATACTGCCAAGTACAATCTTTTGTTGACGCGTTAATTGCGCATACTTTCGTCGCAGAACCGATTGTGGCCCGAACATAATCATGAAGTCGTACTTTACAAGGATTCAGCTACGGAGGGCAAAGCGATGAATCGAATCAAAATTCGAAGAAACACATTCTGTGCTTCGAACTGAAATCTCCCACAATATGATTTTCTTGCTGACCGCCCTTCCGCGTCGTTGAATGTCTGTCTCGGGTATCGTTGATATACTGCTTTAGATGCAATTGTCAAGGAATCAATTGCCTGGCGCCGCTCCAACTCTCGCAATCTACATTTGGTTGCCAGGACTTGGTAACTATGCTCGCACGACTCGTATCCCAGCCAAAAGTAATTTCGGGTAAGCTTGGCCCTCACGTGATTCCACCAACACAACCTTAATTAGTTGTATCCACCCTGCAACTGCCCAGCTGGTGTGTTGCGAGCGGAGCTTGAATTGCATTGTCGACTCTACTCGTATACACACCTGGAATGGTGCGCGCATAAATCATATCTAGGCCGGCGAAGTCTTCTAGCTCGAGAGATCGCGACTCAAAGATGTTTTGCAAGCCACCTTTATAAATCGTGACTGCGTAGTTGTGTGCAGCGGCATCGCAAGTACAAGTGGCAAGGACACAGGGTGCTCAATCACAATATTAATGGCATGACACAGGTGGATGAGAGACCAGTAAATCAGTACCACGGCTCTTTCGGGCCTGAAAGACAGTGGCTCCACCACAATATCCAGCAGAACCGGATAGCGTGTCGTGTGAGCTAGAAGCTGAGCATTTGGAAGGCTCTGTGCACAAATCCGCTGCATATAGACCGTTTGTGAGCTAAAAGTGCTGAAGCATACGCAGTATTGGCACAGGTATGCGATGTCTCTGACTTCATGTTGGAGATATTCACGAACCCCGAACGTCCCACACTTGTTCAATCTCTCCAATACCTTACCGTAGGGGCTTCCACGAACATTGGGGTCCTGCATTGTCCGTTGTCGGGCATGGCGTCCAGTAAGAAGCATGACCTCATGGAGGGCCAGCTTCCCCGGCAGCTAACATCGCCCAGAAAGGAATGGAAAATCTGTCCAATTGCGATGTTAGCACACTGGAGGGTATACTCGTACTCCTCTCTTTCATGGGTGATTGTCGGCCCCAACAGTGACCCAAAATTGTCGGCTAAGCACAACTTAGAAAACAACAAAGTCAATAGCTATACTTTGAGCGTGACTAGCCTGCGCTGTACTGCTTGTATTGCCCTCAAATCTGGTGTACTTGCAGCTACATGACCGGTACAGAGTATCCTGAAAGCCAGAGGGCTGTAGTTGCTTTTGCTACCGTGGACCTTGAAAAGGAGAATCAAATGTCGGTACGAGAATTATCACGACTTACAAGCATGCCAGAAAGCTCTATTCGCTCCATCAAACGCAGTGTACTCGCGGAGCAGTCTATTAACGGAGGACTTGCAAGCTCAGAGCAAAACGTCAAACGCCAGAAGAGAGAAGGACCCGACAAGATTCTTACTAAAACCGACATTCGACGTTTAATCCATGCAGCTACCCACAACAAAGCCCAGCGCTTCAAGCCATTGTCTATCATCTTCACAGAGGTCAGGTTGAGCTGTGGGAGTCCTTCTACCTACTACAGGGCTCTTCATGAAGCTGGATTCAAGAAGTATGTGCCTTCAAAGAAGTGTCTTCTCAACGACGATCAAAAGGCTAGACGACTTGCATATGCCCAGCTAGAGGTACAGGGTGGATTAGAAGGTGCACGAAAAGATCTACACAAGCGTACATTGTACTCTGATGAATGTAGCGTACTGCTGGGCAGGTACGGGGTCCAACTCGTTACACGAAGAAAAGATGAGCAGTGGCACGAAGACTGCCTTCAAAGGTCATTCAAAAGCGTGTCCTCGTTCATGGTATGGGCTGTGATAGGGTACAACTACAAAGGACCACTAATCTTCATTAAGAAGCGCACTGCCAGAGAATTACGACACGAAAATGAGCTAGTCAAGAAACACCACGACATAGCAGTCACGGCAGCCCGTGTAGCTTACCAAACAGCCTGCCTAGCAGCGCAATTGGCTAATCTACCAAAACCTCGTTTCAAACCTCCAGCTCCCATTCGTGGAAAGTCGTACAAGGGTGGTATAGATGCGTATGTGTACTGCAAACAGATAGTTGAACCTGGGGTCTCCAAAGCTTGGCGCGAATTCAAAAAACTACATCCTGGTGACTCTACAGTCAGATTCATGCAGGATAATGCGCCCTGCCACGATGCAGCTATAACCTTGGACTTCTTCAAAAAGGTGAACTTGAACAAGGTTGATTGGCCAGCGAATTCTCCAGATCTCAACCCTATTGAAACCATCTGGCAACACATGAAGCGAGAGATTAGTCGAGTTCATGGTATAGTAACCAGCAGACCACGACTTGAGGAAGTTTGGGTACAGGAATGGGCTCGATTGCCCATCGAGGTCATTAACGCCGCGATTGAGAAGGTACCAAAGAAAGCGCAACGAGTAGTCGACTTAGGAGGTGGAAATGGGTACTCTGGGTAGCTACGAGCTTCAGCTACACGTACATACACTTTGTAACTAGCCAAGACATCTTAACGTGAAGTTATACGCATTAAGGTGTCTCTTAGTTGTTCTTAAGAATTCGTGGTTGTTGGGGCCGACAATCACCCATGAAAGAGAGGAGTACGTACTGCTCGCATTTAGCTGACTGAGGCTCGCGGCGAAACGACTGCTGCAGCTGTCAAATAAAAGTGGCTGAAATTAGGCGACTTTTCAGTGGAGATTGTTCGCTCGCTCGGCCAAATGCATGCATGAGCACATACCTGCTTCAAGCTACCTATCTCAAGAGTCAATTGCAAGCTTTTGTGCGCGGCCGACATCTATAGCTAGTGAGCGTTGCTCAGAGGAGGGTCCCAATTGTGTCTTGGGCACGCTTCACGACTTGGTCGTTTCTGTGACCATTCTCATACACAGGTTCGAGTCTTTCACGCTTAAGCATATATCTCGTAAAAGCATTACGCCCTTGAAGAAAATGGCTCCGAGGCTAGGCTATTGTGGCTACAGCCCTGCTCTTTGTGGTCATGTTCACAATGCACGTCATCCATCAAACAGCAGATGAGGTTGCTGAGCTCTGGCGACTTGAGGATAGGATGTTCATGCTTGAAGTAATCTTCTCGCTGCGGTACTGGACGACGCACGTCTTTGCAGAATATCAGACTGTTGTCTGTGCAAGCTGAGCACGTACTGCAGCTGCCTCGGTCCTCAAGGAATGCTGATCACTACACTTTCAGTCTCAGTCACTCTCTTATGTTACTCAGTTGCAGCTCAACAACCGCAAAACGGACCAGACCATCTGGCTTGTTATGAAGATTTTTGGCCACAGAGTCGAACAGTGCTCAATGCCGTTAACACTACCAGCAATGGCATGACGATTGAGGTCTGTCAGGTCTTCTGTGCTTCCCAAAACTACATCTACTATGGTCTCGAATATCAAAATCAGTGCTACTGTGGAAATCAGTTGCCCTTTGCACTATCAACTCTGGAATGCCAACAGTCCTGCTTTGGCAATCCTGCCGAGGCTTGTGGAGGCAACAACAGTCTGAGCACATACTTTACTGGGATCTATCCATCAGACACTACAGTATTGTCGAATGCTTTACCAGCACTAGCAGCCAATTTGGCAAGAGCTCAATCTGGCGCCTCAGGCCCGCAACTGAGTGCACTTGTGGCCGCCCAAAGTTCTGTAAGCTCTGCTAACACACAAGCAGCAGGGTCATTGACAAGTGCCATTGCGGCTGCAAACTCTGCATTGGCTGGTTACCAAGCCGCTGCTACATCAACCTTGGACACGAAGGGAGCACTATCTAGTCTGAGCAGCTATGCAAGCCTGATAACAGTGGCGGAAGCAACGGCGACGGGTTCAAAATTGTCTTCATTACAGGCGGCTGAGTCGAGCATTTCAAATGTCTTGCAAGCGAGTCTTACCAGTGGGTCTCAAGCGACAGGCGCTTTACAAGCTGCAGTTGCCGCCTTGGGAATCTACCAAGGTGCCATTCCAGACTCCAGTGTTGCAAACAACTTGGCACAATTATCTACGATCCAAGCCGAAGTCAGTGCTGCCCTGGTCACGGCTCAATCGGGCCAGTCGTCCACTCTTCTCAATGCCCAAAATATCATAAGCTCCATAATCAACAACATCCCGACCGCAACTGCGTCCGCGACTCAGGCAGTCGACTCCGGAATTGCGGTGGGCCTGGCAGCCCTAGACACCCAAACGCCTGACATGAATGACCTTGCCGAGTTAATGACAATCTCATCTGAATTGGCTGCAGCAGCAGCTACTGCCTCTGCAGGTCGACTCTCGACCCTTCAAGGTGCACAAACCATCGTGGGCAGCGTTCTGAACGACGCTACAGGCACAGCAACGATGATGTCTGCAGTTCCTTCTGCAATTTCAGTAGGTCTAGCTGCTCTGGCAACCACTTCAGACACAAATGCGGCAGACGATAGTAATCTGGCAGCACTCTCGTCCATTCAATCGATGTTGATGTCTGTCGCGATGACTGCTACTGGCGATCAAGGAGCAGCCATCAGCCGTGCTGAACAGACAGCTTCCGCAGTTCTTGCTTCGTCTGATTCGGCCGGTGCAATAGGAGCAATCGCTGTAGGTTTGGCGGCAATCAATGCAGCGGACCTTGCTGCCAACACCATCGTGCCCGCTGCAACAGCCCCAAGTAATGCAGATGCATTCGCTACTCTTTCAAGCATAGACTCAGCCTTGCTGTCAGCAGAAGCGACAGCTTCTGGAGCACAAAGAGCTTCTATTGTGGCAGCCGAAAACACTGCATCTGCCATCTTGGCTAATTCACAAATCTCCGCTGCTCCAGCAGCCATCTCTCAAGGTCTAGCCGCCTTGCGTGGCAGCAATGTAGCAGCATCTGGTTTCCCTGGTGTTAATGCTGATGCACTTGCGACTCTCTCAATGGTCGAATCCCAACTGCTGGCTGCCGAAAGCACCGCTTCTGGGGCTCGACGTGCTTCTATCTTTTCGGCTGCAGCTACTGCTTCTGCTGTGCTTGCCAATGCTCAAATCTCAGCTGCGCCAGGAGCTATAGCACTTGGCGAGGCTGCTCTCGCGAATTCAGACACTAATCTTGCAAGCCTGTCCGCAGTGGATGCGCAACTCATTGCTGCAGAGTCTACGGCGACTGGACAGCAGCTTAGCTCTGTCAGATCAGCTGAAGCACTAGCCTCCTCCGTCCTGGGCAGCGGTCAATCGCAAGCAGCAGCAGCAGCCATTATAGCAGGCCTGGCTGCCCTTGGTCTGTCCACGAATCCATCTACTGAGCAAGCTAATGTCCTTGCAAGCTTGTCGAAAGTTGACTCTAGACTGCTTGCCGCCGAGTCAACGGCTTCTGGCGCTCGTCTTGCATCCTTTCGAGGTGCCGAGATGACTGCATCTGGTGTGCTCGCACAGTCACAGGTCTCTGCTGCCCCTGCCGCCATTTCCGCCGGACTACTTGCTCTAGGCGCGGGCGATGCGACGTCCGGGGCCGACACAAACGCGATCCTTGCCAGTTTGTCAAGTGTAGATGCAAGGCTTCTTGCAGCTGAATCGACGGCATCCGGTTCTCGTCTCGCGTCGCTTCGAGGAGCGGAGATGACCGCGTCTGGTGTGCTTGCACAGTCACAAATCTCTGCAGCACCTGCAGCTATCTCTGCGGGACTCCTTGCTCTGGCTGCCACCGACGGCCAAAATGCAGGAAACGATGCAAATGCGATCCTGGCCAGCTTGTCAAGTGTCGATGCAAGACTCCTTGCAGCCGAGTCAACAGCCTCGGGCGCCCGTCTAGCATCACTGAGAGGTGCCGAGATGACCGCGTCCGGTGTGCTAGCACAGTCCCAGGTATCTGCAGCGCCAGCGGCTATCTCTGCCGGTTTACTCGCATTGAATGCAGCAGGGGCCTCAATGCCGAGTGCACAGGGTGGTAGTGGTGGATCTGGCATGCGTACTTCGAGCACTGCTGGGCCTGCCGGAGGCAGTACCGGCACAGGAAGAGCTGGTGCTACCGCGACGCAGACGTCCACCGGCACTGGTGGGGCAGTAGCGGGAGGTGCAGGTGGAGCGGCATCCTCATCATCCTCGGGCGCCGGAGGATCGAAGTCATCGGGGCATGCGACGTTTAGCTTATCGGTGCTGACGCTGGCACTCTTCATAGGTGTGTGCATGGTCATCATGTAGACGGTAACCAGACACGATCACAGCACTGCCTGTCAAAGGGGGAAGTGTGAGGCACGGAGGTCAATCTACCTAGTATAATCTACAATTTGTTGCATCGGGACGGCGAGTAATATTACGTAGCATAAAGCGAATGCCTCCATGAATGCATGAATCACCTCGAGGTACATGCAGCAGTATGCACTACCACGGTATTTGCGTTCGGCCGGCTGCCTACCCACACAATGAATATACCCAACTTGCCGTGGTCACGGTGGTACAAGGCAAAGCCAGTAAGTCCATGGGCAAAGGTCGTTTGCACGGGCGGTGTAGAAAGTAAACGACCCGGAATTGTCGGCACTTGATGCTCAGCAGTGACCACTAACCGGGGAAATGGTCGGGAACTTGCAGAACTACCAAGGTCCACAGGTGAAGCAGTTCTGAGTTCTGCAACATTCACAAAGAACCTTGGAAGAGAATTCATTGGACTGGGCAAACGGGCGGTTGACGTCATACTACCGCCACCGCACGCAGATCATCCCGATCCCATCCCATCCACTCAATTTCCATCCATTCACGTCGTCGAGGTCCTTGTTTTTTTCCCTTCCAGGGCTTTCCTGACTCTTCCATCCCAGTGGATTCCCGTGTTCTTGCACAACTGCCTTGCCCGCCCGCCGCCCCTGTCTCGAGTGACACAAGCTGCAGCAGCTGCAGGCAAGGCAAGACAAGACCCGATGACACGGCCGTGGAGGGATTAGAAATGCGCCGATCTTCCCTGTCATCGCTTACACCTTGCTTTTATTTTTGCCTTTGAGTCACCGTTCCACAGAGATACATCTTGCTTTTGTGTCGCAATCTCTTCTCTTCCCGGCTAATATATCCTCACTGTCGTCGTGCTTATAGTCATATCGCTTTGACCTGCACTGAGTGAGCAACAAAGTGCTTGTCTGCGGCACAACGATAAAACAGTACCATTCATAAGGTCTACCTTTCCGTCTGCACAGAAAAGGTAGAGCCGTTGCAGAAATGACAGAGGACCGTACAGAGACGAGTTCCGAGTCTTCTGGCCGTACGAGGACGGGCGACTATCCCATACGGACCGAGTCTCGCTCCGGCGAAGCAGTCAATGTCGCCAATGGACGATCGGACTATGAAGAGTTGAGGCGACAGGTGACGAAACATTCTGTGGCCTCGGGCCACGACTCGGAAAAGGGTTTCGATCTCGAAGACTTTTTAAGAGGTGAGTCCTGGCGTGCGAGACATCACACGATGCACAGTGTACTAATTCATATAATAGAAGGCAACGTGAAGCAGGAAGAGTTGGGACGAAAGCTGAAAAAGATTGGTGTCATCTTCAAGGATTTGACCGTCCGCGGTGTCGACACTGGCAATACCACCGTCAAGACTTTTCCGAAGGCCATCTGGCGCACCATCAGTGGCCAGGAACTCCTCGCGCTCGCCAATTTCTTGTCCGGAGGCCGCTTGATCAAGCCGCCCACAAAGGACATCCTCTCGAACTTTAATGGATTCGTGCGTCCGGGAGAGATGCTCCTGGTGCTCGGTCGTCCCGGGGCCGGATGTTCCACCATGCTCAGGGCGCTCGCCAACCAGCGAGCCGGGTTCGCCGGAATCTTGGGCGACGTGCATTATGGTGGCATCTCGGCGGATGAAATCAGTAAAAAGTATCGAGGCGAGGTGTCGTACGTGCCATCGGACGACGTTCACTTTGACACCCTGACGGTTGGACAAACACTCACCTTTGCCCTCAAGAACAAGACGCAACGACGATTCAAGGGCGAGATTGAGTTGTACCTCAACGCGTTCCTCAAGATGTTTGGCATACCGCATACCGTCAATACATTGGTCGGAGGACCGTTTACGCGTGGCGTCTCGGGAGGAGAGAGAAAGCGTGTCAGTATCGCTGAAGTGCTGGCGACCAAGTCGAGCGTCGTCTGCTGGGACAACTCCACGCGTGGACTGGATGCGGCCACTGCGGCCGACTATGCCCGTTCGCTGCGAATCATGACGGACATCTCACATCGCGCCACGATAACGACCTTGTACCAGGCCGGCCAGACAATCTATGATCTCATGGACAAGGTCTGCGTCATTGATTCGGGAAGGATGATTTACTTTGGCCGGGCGACCGATGCCCAGGCGTACTTTGAGGACTTGGGATACTACAAGCCACCACGACAGACGACGTCTGACTTTTTGACGGCAGTCACCGACCCGGTGGAGCGACGTTTCCGTGATGGTTGTGAAAAGTCCACGCCACGCACGCCGGCCGACCTGGAATCGGTCTTTCGCTCCTCGAGTGCCTTCAAGCAGCTCACGAACGACATTGCCGCGTACGAGCAAGAGTTGCGCGATCAAAATTATCTCGAAGCCGAAGAGTTCAAGTCGGCCGTCGTGGACTCCAAGTCGAAATACGTGCGCAACAAGTCACAGTACACCGTGAGCTTCCCGAGACAAGTCTGGAACTGTGCCAAGCGCAATGTCGACCTGATTCGCGGCGACCCAATCTCGCTCTACACCAAACTCTTTGTCTCCCTCGCCAATGCCTTCATCATTGGTTCCTTGTTTTATGGTGTCGAAGCAGACACGAACGGAGCGTTCAGCAAGGGCGGTATTCTCTTCATCTCGATCCTCTTCAATGGATGGCTACAACTCTCCGAGTTGGCGGCGGCCGTGGGAGGTCGTCCGATCATTGCTCGACACAAGGAGTATGGCTTCTATCGACCGTCTGCGGTCTCGCTCGCCCGAGTGGTCACTGATATACCGCTGTTGGCTATCCAAGTCATTCCATTCAGCATTGTCATGTACTTTCTCGGCAGTCTGAACCGATCGGCATCTCAGTTCTTTATATATCTGCTCTTTGTCTACCTGCAGACAATCAACCTCACTGCCCTGTACAGGATGTTTGCCAGTGTCTCGCCCACCTTCAACGAAGGCATTCGATATTCTGGTTTGATCCTCAACATCTTGGCAGTTTATGCTGGTTACGTCATCAGCAAGACGGCAATGGCGACCGAAATCCCTTGGTTCGGTACCTGGATTCCATACGTCAATCCGATACAGTTCAGTTTCGAGGCCGTCATGTCCAACGAGTTTTACAACGAGGCACTCCAGTGCAGTACAGGCTCTATAGTGCCAGAAGGCCCGGGTTACGCATTGCCCTACCAGACGTGTACGTTGCCTGGCTCGACACCAGGAAGCCTGGTCGTCTCTGGCGCAAACTACATCAGCACTTCCTTCGGTTACTCTCGATCCCACCTGTGGCGCAACTTTGGAATCGTCATTGGTTATACTATATTCTATATCGTGGTCGCCGCCATTGCTTCCGAGCTCTTTTCTTTTGTGCCTGCCGGTGCTTCCATCCTGCAGTTCAAGAAGATTACGAAGAAGAATGCAAAGCTCTCGGAGCAGGACAGCGGCGCATCAGACGTGACCGCTGAGGAAAAGGCCGAGGAGTTGAGTTCTCTCGTGAAGTCCGAATCAGTCTTTACATTCAAGGACCTGTGCTACTCTGTCGACACTGCGGCAGGCAAGAAGCAACTTTTGGACCACGTCCAAGGTTACTCGAAACCCGGAGAGATTATCGCCCTGATGGGAGCCAGTGGAGCAGGAAAGACGACTCTGCTGAACACTCTGAGTCAGAGGAACAATCGCATTGGTTATGTTACCGGCGACATGTTGCTGGACGGAAAGCCGTTGCCCGCGTCATTCGCCCGAGGTACCGGATTCGTCGAGCAGCAAGATTTACACGACGAGACGGCCACCATTCGTGAAGCATTCGAATTTAGTGCCATCTTACGACAACCTTCAACCACCCCGAAGGAGGAGAAGATTGAATATGTCAACAAAGTGCTGGAACTGCTGGAATTGTCTCATCTCGAGGATGCGCTCATACAGAGTCTCGATGTCGAGCAGAAGAAACGCACCACCATTGGGGTGGAATTGTGCGCCAAGCCAAGTCTGCTGCTCTTCCTTGACGAGCCGACCTCGGGACTGGACTCTCAGAGTGCCTTCAACATTGTGCGTTTCCTGCGACGTTTGGCGGCGAGTGGCCAAGCAATCATTTGTACCATCCACCAGCCGTCCTCGGAACTGATGCTCGAATTTGACCGTGTCTTGGCATTGAATCCTGGTGGAAAGACTTTTTACTTTGGTCCTCTTGGTGAAAATGGCAAAATCATGGTCGACTACTTTGAGGCTCGTGGCGCGCACTGTGACCCGGCGGCAAATCCGGCCGAGTTCCTGCTAGAAGTAGGCACCGGTCGCGGAGTCGGTTCTATCGATGGAGCTACGGTGGACTGGAGTGCGGTATGGAAGGACAGCAAGGAATTCTCAGAGACTCGTCGCGAGGTTGAGAGAATCGAGTCTGAACGCTCGCACGTCGCGCTCAAGGACGATCACATCCCGCAGACTGAATTTGCCGCTTCGATCGGTCTGCAGACAAAGATGTTGACGCTTCGGGTCTGGCGAAATTATTGGCGTGATGCCACGTATGGTTACAGTAAACTGTACGCGTTCTTGCTGAATGGTATCTTTAACGGCTTCACCTTTTGGATGTTGGGCAACACCATTGCAAACCTACAAAACAAAATGTTCTCCGTTTTTCTGGGTATCTTGATGCCAGCGACGGTGATGAATGCCACGATCCCCAAGTTCTTCCTCAACCGCACCATCTGGGAGGTCCGTGAACTGCCGTCCCGAATCTATGGCTGGCAGGCATTCACCACGGCGCAGATTCTGTGCGAGATTCCGTACGCAATCCTCTCCAGTGTCATCTACTTCCTAGTGTGGTACTTTCCCGTCGGATTCCCCACCCGTGCCAGCGTCGCCGGCCACGTCTACCTCATGTGGCTACTGTTCAACCTGTTCATGGCCAGTTGGGGTCAATTTATCGCAGCATTCGCGCCATCGTACACGGTCATTGCGAACGTGATTCCCTTCTTCCTCGTGGTGGTGCAACTCTTCACGGGAGTCATTCGACCGTATGCGACGATGCCCACGTTCTGGAGGTACTGGATCTACTACTTGTCGCCCGTGCAGTGGTACATCCACACGGTGCTGGGGATCGTGCTGCACGACGTCCCTGTCCAGTGCGCGCAAGACGAATTGGCAATCTTCAACCCACCGGCTGGTCAGAGTTGCCAGGAATATGCCGCCTCATACCTGACCACTGCCGTTGGCTACCTCAATAATCCTACGGCCACTGCAGATTGTGGCTATTGCCAGTACTCGGTGGGCGACAACTACCTCGCCACCATCAACATTGACTGGAACTTCAGGTGGCAGGGCACGGGCATCTTCATCGCCTTCTGCATCACAAACTACCTCTTGGTCTACTTCTTTGTCTACTCGCGCCTGCGTGGATGGAGCTTTGGATTCGGCCACTTGATTAAAGCAATCAAGTTTGTCACGAGATTATGAGTTGCGCTCATCTTCCGTCCTTGCAGCTTGCTCAACCAGTACTTCTGTGGCTATAGCTGCGTAGCTACATGAATGAAAATGCACAAACATAATGACACATCATGAAACGAGAGACGTATATACAAATTATAGACAATACAATTAAGTACATTAATGAGAACATGGCCATGGATGTACCGCGCAACTCGCTAAACCGCCCGCCTGTTGCTGCTGACCTTCCTCTTTGGGCGCGTAGGTTGCCACCAGCCGGCGATTGGCGCTCAACGGAATCCCGCGCGCGCTGCCAAGGCTTCGTTTCCCCTGCTGCCCTCCCCTGCCTGTCTCCCTGTATGTCAGTTAGTCAAGTCTCTTGTACTTTGCCTTGACGTTGATTATTGCTCTTGATTTTTCCAATTCCATCGAGAAACCTTGTGTTGAGCTTCAAATCAGTACTTTTTTGAGCAGAAAGACACGGCAGGACAGGGAACAGGTGCTTGTGTCACTGTACTCCACGCACAATCAAACATGAGCGTCTCGAAACTCGCACAGTTTGGCACAAAGCACATTGCCAAGGGCATCGGCAGGCTCACGTCAGAGGTGCTCGAGAGTGGATCGGGCAGCTATGTCACCAATGTCGAGGGCAAGAAGATGCTCGACTTTACCTCGGGCATCGGCGTCACGAACCTGGGCCACTGTCACCCGGCCGTCACCAAGGCCGCGCAGGAGCAGGCCGGGAAGCTCGTCCATGGTCAAGTCAACATTGCCTTTCACAAGCCGTACCTCCAACTCATCGAGTCCCTGCTGCCCCTGATGCCCCACAAGTCACTCGATACCTTCTTCTTCTGGAACTCGGGATCCGAGGCTGTGGAGGCTGCCGTCAAACTGGCTCGACATGCCACGAAGAAACAGAATATCATCGTCATGCAGGGGTCGTATCATGGTCGGACATTTGGCACGATGGCAATGACCCGCTCAAAGACAATCTATGGCGAGGGCTATGGGCCCTTGATGCCCGGAGTCTTTTCCGTGCCGTTTCCGTATTGTAAGCAGTGCTCGATCGCAAATCATTCCGATGGCAAGTATAATTATGACAACTGTTGTCAGGACCCGGTGCTGCAACTGGAACTGCTGCTGAAACGAGAGAGCGCACCGTTAGACACGGCGGCAATCTTCATCGAGCCAGTACTAGGTGAGGGCGGATACGTGCCGCCTCCTCCGGGATACCTGCAGAGAGTGAGGGAGATTTGTGACAAAAACAAGATCCTGCTGGTAGCGGACGAGGTGCAGTCCGGATTTGGCAGGACGGGCAAGATGTTTGCGGTGGAACACTACAATGTCCGACCAGACATCCTCATCATGGCCAAGGGCATAGCGAATGGATTCCCGTTATCGGGCATCGTGTCGCGCAAGGAACTGATGGACCTGCAGAAACCGGGCTCGATGGGCGGCACGTACGCGGGCAACGCAATAAGTTGCGCCGCCGGTGTCGCGGTAGCCAAGGCGTTTCAGGACGAACGCATCCTGGAGAATGTGAATGCCCGCGGTCCCGAACTCACCGGCATGCTCAACGACCTCGCACGACCAGACACCCCTACCGCCAAAGTGATTTACGACGTCCGCGGCCTCGGACTCATGCTCGCGCTCGAGTGTCGCCCAGGCCACAACTATGCCTCCCGCATCCAGGCCGCCTGCATGGCCCGCAACATGCTCATCCTCACCACCAGCGTACGTCTTTCCCTCCCTCCCTCCTTTGCTTTTTCTTCATCGAATTGATTGCTAACGCGTGTGATAGATTTACGACACGATTCGATTCATTCCGCCACTCAACATCACAAAGCAAGATATGGCCAAGGGCGTACAAATCATTCGCGAAGCCATCGAGCAAGTCGCGGCGGAGGCTTGATTATGACCTATCTCCAGTCGATCAGTCTGTTTGAAGTCGGGTTGGGCATGTAAGATATAAGAGTGAGTACAAGGTAGGCTCGGTCGCATATGTATATAAATTGCTCATTCGCGATTCTTGTCCTTTCTCAATCTGGTAGACACGAAAACAACACAGCCATATACGTCACTGTAAATTGAGAGGATTGGATGATATTACAGTATATATTTATAGTCTTGTACCATGGTATCACAAGAAATGCTCGCTCGCCATCGAATTATTCATCTACAAGTACAATGACAAAAATTTGACAAAAAAGTCCGGACAGTCAGCCCGTAAGAATAGACCACCAATGGAATCCAGTCGTACATGGAAGAGAGTTGCAAAGCCGGTGGTCAGGGATTCGTCTCGATGGTGCGCAGGTAATTCTTCTTGATGTACGGACTCGGTAAATCGTCGTCCGGATATGCACTTGTGGCGGCAGCGGCGGCGGCGACAACCTGTTGTCGAGAGTCGCGCACGAGACGGGCCTTGTGAAGTGCCTCGACCATGGAATTGCCGCGCTGCGCTGGGATCGATGCCGGCGCCGGTGGAGCGGGCCGTTGATTGTCGCGGTGCAGAGCGTCCGCAGTATTCTCGGCGAATAGAGTTCTGGCCGTCGCGCGGGTTGGACTTGGCCAGGCCATTCTGCGCGGCGAATTGAGCGTTTTGGAGGAGAGTTCTCGGACGGGAGTGCGCGGTGGCATGAGCGCATTCTTGTCACTGTGGCCTAAAGCGGAACTCGGTCTAATGTTTTCAATCCCTGTCGAGACGCGGCAGAGATCCTGCTTCGACAGGGCGCGAGTGAGTCCCTGCATGCCAGATGAATGATCTTTCAGGGGTTCTCTGGCCAGGGCCTCCTGTCTTATCCTAGACATTGGTACCTGCGACTTTCTTCGCTGGGGCGATCGCAGACGACTTCCGGCAGAATCTGGTCTGACTAGTGAGATTGTGGATGCTTTTGGCATGAGATGTAGGGGATCGTCATCAGTCTTGTATGCTAATTCAGTCTGTGCTCGGCCTATCGATGGTCGAGCATGTTTCCGCTGTGGCTCAACCCGCTGCTCTAAGATATAGCTCTCTGGACCGGTCATTTCAGCCTCGGGAGCCGAAGGTCGAGCAAGAAAGTCGGAATGATGTACGTGAGCATGGGAAAGTTGAGGTCGCTGGTTGCTGCATACTCGTGCCTCCAGATCTGATATCCTCTGCTCCAAACTGCTCTTTTCTTGTGCCATTATCTCCATACTGTGCTGCGCTTCTACAAGCTTGCGTTGTGCAGAATCCTGGAGAATGGTAGCTTGGCTGTTCTCAAGCTGGTGTAAGTGCGACTCTCGCAAGGCAAGTGCTTCTTCGCGCTGGCGAAATTCCTCGGACTTTTGATTGATGGCTCGTTCTATCTCCTTCTCGCGAGCAACTAATCGTGATTCCTTTTCCAGGAGTAGCTCTTCTCGGTCGAAATAGTGCAGTTGCTGTCGAGCCATGACCATCTCTGGTCGACGCAGTAGCCCTGCAGCACTCGGCCGCAGTTTCTCGTCTTGTCGTAGGCAGGATTGAATGGTAGTATTGAGGACATCAGAGTAGCCAAAACGAGTTATTGAGCTCACAGAACCCACCTTAATTTTGCGATTCAGTTCTTGCTGGTCACGAGCGAGAAAGGGAGGATCAAAAGCGCACATTTCATAGATGACACACCCAAGTGCCCAGATATCACTCTTGGCATTGTACGCTCTTCCAGCGATGATTTCTGGTGACATGTAGAATGGTGTTCCTACAAAGGTCTCTGCAAGATTTTGACCACGCAGCTCTTTCGATAAACCAAAGTCTCCAAGTTTCACTCTGTTGTTGTGGTCCAAAAAGACGTTGTGAGGTTTGATGTCCCGGTGCAGGACGATATTGCCAGGCTTCGATTGTGGAATTTGTGCAGACCCTGATGTAGCACTGTTGGTTATATCTTCTAGTGGTGGTGGATCGACTCCGTTGTGACACCGAAACAAGGCCAAAGCAAGCTGCGTAAAGATCTGCCACACAGTGTGCTCGCTAAATCTCACAACCGGCGAAGATTCCTTGCGCGACTGGATAAGCTCGTACAGATCACCATTCCCACAGTACTCCATGTAGATATACACCATTTTTGTGTCATGGTCGACTGATTCTGATATGTATCGTACAATGTTTTTGTGTTGCAAATCGCGTAGTATACGAATCTCAGCTGCCAGTTGTTCCTGCTCACGAGGCTTCATCTTCCTCCACATGATTTCCTTGCGGCATAGGAACATACCATCGCGATGTCGACGGACACGTCTGATTTCGCCAAAGCTGCCTCTGCCTATGAGGTTCAAAATCTCATAGGTATCCTCAGCCGAGGACGCCATGGCTCGCTCGAACTATCAGTGACGAATCAGTTGTCCAGGAACAGGCTAACGGGGCTATGGCACTGCGTAAATGCTTAGAACTGTATCTGAGGCATGAGGGAAAAGCCGAAACGTGCTTGTCAAAGTCGTGAAGTCTGCATGAGTAGGTAGAAGGAGTCCAAATGTTTTGTGATGCACTTTCCCGGGCACGGCTGTTGCAACCGGCAGAACTGCGCTAGATCTTCTCGTATATCTCGTAGCCATCACATGTTTGCTCAGAAGTGAGAAGCAGTGATCATGATCACTTCCAAGGTTTAAAGTGATTCTGCTGCAGCTGATGCATGCATGCTATCAATCAGGCCCAGGCACTCACTCCTTCAGAAGGCCCTGCATTGAGACAGGACAGACGTGCTGAACTTGCATATTCTCAATTCGTGAAGTTCTTGATGAGTTTTCGAGTCACATAGCAGTCTCGTTTTTGAGCTCGCTTGTGTTTGATCACCCAAGGGACCCCTTTGAATGCTCATCGCATACAGTGCAATCATTGCATTGGCATGTCTCCCGATTTATACTGGATCGTTCGCCGCTTTACGAAAGCCAAAGACGGCGCCGGGGTCTGCCTCCGATTGCGACGATGAAGATGAGTCCCTGATTGAAAAGTTGACTTCGGCTGATGCTATGTTCTTGCCAGTCATTGGTGCTTGCGTACTGGGCTCGCTATATCTCCTGATCACTTACTTCAGCAAAGAATGGATAAACACTATACTAGGATTCTATTTCATAGGCATGGGTTTTGCATCTAATACACAGAGCTTGACAAAAGTCTTGAGACATGCACTACCGGCAGTGAATAGCTTGCCGACATATCATTTCACTATCAGGAACAAGACCGGGGCCGGCCAAGACAAGGACATGGTTCGCATACCGATATCTACATTGTACATCATATCCAGTATCATTTCTATGTTGTTGAGCGCTTGCTATGTATGGAAGAAGAACTGGATCATCTCCAACATCTTTGGCCTTTCATTCGCATTCAATGGTATACAGTTACTGGCATTGGATAGTTTCCAGACAGGCATGATTATGTTGTCGGGTCTGTTCTTGTACGACATTTATTTTGTATTCGGGACCAATATCATGCTCACCGTGAGGCACCGCTCCGCACAAGTCAACGAGGCAGCCAGCTGACATAGCAGGTGGCCCAGGGAATAGAAGCTCCGATCAAGCTGCTCTTTCCCAGAGATATCCTCCATAAACCGTTCGGTGCAGCCACAATGCTGGGCCTAGGTGATGTAGTCATACCTGGAGTCTACGTTGCTCTGTCCCTGCGGTATGATTTGAGCACTCATCATCGCAACTACGAGCGCGCAACATATCGAAGGGGCAACTATTTCTTTGAGAAACCCTATTTCGAAGCCGCCATGCTGTCCTACATACTTGGCTTGATCACCACGATTGTCGTCATGCACACATGGCAGTCTGCTCAGCCTGCTTTGCTGTATCTCTCGCCTGCGTGTATACTATCGACCTTGTTCACTGCCTGGCGCAGAGGTGAGGTTCGCGAGATGTGGAGCTATTCTGAGGAGCCAGACGAGCCAACGGTGCCGAAAGATGAAAAGCCGAAACAGTCATGAAACGCCATTGCCGCACAGAATGAAAGGATCAAGTACAGTATAGGCACGCAAGATCAGCTAGAACACAAGGTGCGACTGGGCGGTGTCCTTGATTCTCAGCATGGAGTGTTGCTAGAGCTAAAGCTACAGTAGAGATATACACCGAGCAAAGCAGCAGACAACTGATCCATGACCAGGCAAAGACGAAACGCATGATTAAGATCAAGATTGCCGAGGTCAATGGTTCCGTGATCCTGATCAGCTGCCGAGATCTCGAGGCACGTGAAGAGTGAGCGGCACATGCCATGGCCATGTCCCCCAGAACTGCCCTGGCGCTTGTCCTCCGCATTCACCCACACACAGGCGATCCTCCCCTCTCGCTCTTCCGTGTCTTCCCTCGTCTGTCTTTCCTTCGACTGACTCAATCCCTTCTCTCACTTATCCAGTTCAAGTGTTCAAGACATCCTCACGCACCTCCAAGTCGATCGTGATCACACGCAGACCATCATGAATGCCAACCTCACCAACACCGAAGGTGTCACCATCCTCGGAAACGTATGCATACCCCGCCTCAGATCCTACCGGTTCGTCTTCTGATGACTTCGTAGGTTGATGCAGCTGCCAAGACAGTCTTGACCAAAGAAGCAGTCTCATTTCTTGCTCAGCTTCACCGAGCCTTCAACCCAAGGAGGAAGGAGCTGCTAGCTAGACGTGCTCAACGACAGATACAGCTCGATTCTGGAGTCTTGCCAGATTTCCTACCAGAGACTAAGCACATCAGAGATGACTCACACTGGCGAGCCGCTGCACCAAGTCCAGGTCTCGTTGATCGTCGAGTGGAAATCACCGGACCAGTCGACAGAAAGATGGTCATCAATGCCTTGAATTCTGATGTCGCTACGTACATGGCAGATTTCGAAGACTCGTCCACTCCAACATGGTCAGTTCTCATCAATGGACAGATCAATCTACGAGATGCCATCGCCCGAAAAGTTGCGTTCAAGGGACCCAATGGCAAGGAGTACAAGCTCAACCTCGCACCAGGCAGAGTCGTGCCTACGCTGCTCGTCCGAGCTCGTGGATGGCATCTAGAGGAGAAGCACTTCCTTGTTGATGGTGAACCTATTGCTGGAGGAATCTTCGACTTTGGGCTCTATTTCTTCCACAATGCTAAGAACCTCATCAAGAACGGACATGGCCCGTACTTCTATCTGCCTAAACTTGAGTCCCACCTCGAAGCCAGAATGTGGAACGACATCTTCAACTTGTCCCAAGACTACATTGGAATCCCCCGTGGAACGATTCGAGCTACAGTCCTGATCGAGACCATCACAGCAGTATTCGAGATGGACGAAATCATTTACGAGTTGCGCGACCATTCCGCAGGACTCAACTGCGGCAGATGGGACTACATTTTCTCACTTATCAAGAAGCTCAAGATGAACCCACAATTCGTGCTTCCGAATAGAGCGGATGTGACCATGACTGTCACTTTCATGAAGTCGTACACCGAATTGTTGATCAAGACCTGTCACAAGCGAGGTGTGCATGCAATGGGAGGTATGGCTGCACAGATTCCGCTCAAAGATCGAGCATCCGCAGAGAACAAGGCAGCTATGAAGAAGGTCTACGACGACAAGCTACGAGAGGTTAAGGCTGGACATGACGGAACCTGGATTGCGCACCCTGAGCTCGGAAAGATTGCCATGGAAGTCTTCAACGAGCACATGAAGACACCAAATCAGCTCTACCGTTACCGCGAAGAGGTCAACGTTGGACAGAACGATCTCCTGAACATGAACGTGCCAGGTAAGATTACCGAAGATGGTGTCAAGGAAAACATCAGGATCGGTCTTACGTACATGGAGGCCTGGTTGAGAGGCACTGGCTGTGTCCCAATCAACAACTTGATGGAGGATGCTGCCACCGCCGAGATCTCCCGTGCACAATTGTGGCAGTGGGCCAAGCACAACCCAAAGACCGAGTCGGGTTCGACCGTCACCAAGGAGATGAACCTGAAATACCTGAAGGAAGTGACGCAAGAGCTGCAGGGCAAAGGAGGCAAGGACAACAAGTTTGAGCTTGCGGCACGATACTTTGGCACACAAATCACCGGTGAGCATTTCGATGACTTCCTCACCTCGCTGCTGTACAACGAAGTCACCACCACCGGACCGGTCGCAAAGATCTAGAGCTCCAGAGAGTGCCTTCGTCCTTACGATCCTTGACGTGGTCCATCCATGTCCCAGCTATCTGTCGTTTCGATCAAAGTAGTTCGTAAATGTATGTATCAATGTCCAATGACCCACTACAATACACCCCTTCACCTGCATCTTTAATTTTCAATCCATTTTTGTTTGACTTCCGCGCCAAAGTCTGGCGGAAGAAAGCAAAAATGTTTGTGCCGCAGTGATCGTTTTTACATGAGAGAAACATTTTTGACATTGAGCAAAGTAGATTAAACACGAAGCACATTTTAGTTGCGTGCAATGGAGGAATTCTCAAGAGAATGTCTAGGATATATATAGAATTAAAAAAGAACTCCTGGACTATAACGGATGCCAAGGAACCCGTGCGTCAGGGACTTCTTCGCAAATGTGACACTAGCGACTAGTTCTTGCACACTCGCTGTCGACCAATGTCATCGATACTTATTCATTCTTCAAACAAGTCCCTGCCTTTAGTTCCGGTCCGGAGTCATGTAATTTGTTGTGCTTACTCTGATGGAGAAGTAGAGGTGGTAGGGATCCCGGCAAATTCATCGTACCCGAGCGCGATATTCAGGTTTTGCACGCACTGCGTCGCGGCGCCCTTGAGCAAGTTGTCAATGGTGCAGCAGACCACCACGCGTTTTCCCGAGGCGTCGACGCCGAATCCACCTACGGAGACGTGGTGTTTCTTGCTGATGTCCTTGACCAGGGGAATGTCGCCAGTCACCTTGATCAATTTTTCGCCCGCGTAAAAGTCTTGGAAAATGTTGCGAATGTCTCGCGCGGTCATTGATTTATTGAGGGGAATGCTCACAGTGCACGAGATGCCTTGGAACCACTGCGCGACGTGCGGAATGAAAGCCACAGGCTTGCCCAGTTGGTACGAGACTTCTTTTTCGTGTAAGTGACCAACCAGGGAGTATGGCATGAGGTTGTCCGCCAACTGCTTCGTGTCGTTCTTCGGGGATGGTTTGGTGCCTGCACCGGAATATCCTGACACACCAAACACTGTTGGCTGTCCATCGACAAAGTCCAACAGAGGAGCGATGGCGATCTGGGCCGCGGTCGCATAACAACCAGGGTTGGAGATCCTCTTGCTTGTTGCCAATACATCACGACCACTCAATTCAGGCAGACCATATGTCCAATCCTTTTCGAAACGATAGTCCGCACTTAGATCGATAATCAAGTCCTCGCCATTGGCAGACTCGACTGCATCGACGAATGGCTTGCAGACGCCATTCGGCAGTGCCATGATCCACGCGTCCACTTCACCAGTCCCTGCCATTTTCTTGACGTGCTCGGTAGAGAGGTTGACATAGTGAATGTCAGCTTTAGAATATCCTTCCAGCTTTTTGCCTTCGAGCTCTCGTGATGAAACGTGCGACAACTCCAGTCCAGGATGATTGTTAATCAGCTCAATCAGCGCTTGACCAGTGTAGCCCCGAGCACCAACAAGGGCAACCTTTGATGGCTTGGAACTTGTAGCATAACCCCGAGCAAGTCCGAGACCTTTCGAGGCCACAGAAGTGCCAGGAGCAGGTCTTCTACTTGATGTCGAGAATGCTCGAGCGCTTGCTGGAATGCTAGCCGACTTGGACGAGCTTTTGCTCCCAAATGATCCTACAAGAGCCGCAACATTGTCTGCACTGCCGATTCCATACCAAAAGGTATATTCGCCATTATCCAACACGGAACCCTCGGATCGGGCAAAGTGCCAGGCGGCATTCTCGTCTGTCTCCTTCACTTTCCATACAAGACTTGGGTGGTCCTTTTTGATGGCAGACCATATGTTCTCGGTGACATTGTTGAGCCAACCATCTCTCTTTGAGATGAACTTGTCGAGGATAGGTACTCCCTGGCTCTGTGGATATCTGACAATCGCCAATACGTCCATGGGCTCGTCTCCGTAGATCTGGTACTTGCCCTCGGACAACTGCTTCAGGTATGTTGCAACGGAGTAGAGTCCTCGCTTGATGTCATGATCCTCCGCTAGTGCCGTGCGTACTTGGTCACCACGAATGTGTTCCAAGGAGCCAGATTTCTGGAGCTTGTAGCCTCGTCTGATGAGAGTGCCAGCTCCGGTATCGGTAAACAATTCTTTCTGCAAATCTCGTGTGGCAATGATGGCAACGGAGGAAGATCTGGGCAGGTGATCGAGCAGCTCTTTGATCTCCTTGAGCTTCAACTTTGTGCCGTACTTGACCCAAGGTTCTTTCAAGAGGTCTTCATACTCTTCGTCGAGGTTGATAACACTAATCATCTCCTTGGTAGTGCCGTTGATCATGCCACCTTTGTCGCTCAAATACACAATCTTCAATGGCTCGAGTACCCTTGCAAGTTCTCCAGCTGCTACATCTGCGTTGACATTGAGAATCTGACCATCTTTCGTCTCAGCCAACGAGGTCAGTATAGGAAGCGCTCCCGCTCGAATGGCAGCCTCGATAGGCTCCTTGTTTACCGATGTGATCTTTCCCACAAATTTGTACTTTTCCTTATCAAGGTAATCTGCGGTAAAGACGCCGCCAGGTATAGGTCGTGCACGAGTGCCTAAGTTTTCGAGAGCTTCGCATAGTTTCAGATTCTCCTCGAGAAAGATCTTTCGGGCGACCTCGAGCGTTTTTGAGTCCGTTATACGAATGCCTTCGATATAATCTGGCTCGACGCCCTCCTTCTCCAAGGTTTTGTTGAGCTGTGGACCTTCGGTTCGTTAGTGGAGGACTCCTGACCTAGTGTATCGTTATCCTCACCTGCTCCGTGTACCACAATCGGGTAAAGGCCGACATGGTTGAGGAATGAGAGGGACGATGCCAAAGTATCCATCTCATCGGTAATGATGGCACCACCGACCTTGATGACAGCAAACTTTTGTGACTCGACGCTCGAAAAGTGTCGAAGGTACTGCTCAATCTCCTTCCGTGAGCCGATTGAGCTCAGGATTCGTATGATGGCACTCTAGTCCAGGTCAGTCATGCAATCTCCTCTACAATTGCATGATGGCAAGTACCCTGTCAGTTTCCTCCTTGTGATGCTGCACCGCATACCTCCTCAATTGAGGCAGCGTCCTGGCAACTCTCGCCAATCTTAGCGAGAGTGCCGGCAACCGCCTGACAAGGGATCTATTCATCGAGTGTCACACAGTGCAGGTCCAAGACGTGACTGAAGGACTGTGTTGTCTCGTCAGTATAGCGTGGTATCGATCGCTGGCCAGCTAGCAAATACAGGACCTAATCAGTGCCGTGCGTCGTAGAAGTAGTTGTCTGCAGGAAACGTGGTGGAAACTCAAAAACCCGATAGATCGTCCACCGCGATAACCGGCGCCCGCCCACCCGCCGCCTTTCCACGGTTTGCTGCATCCAAGACGCTACAACTATTTTGCCTTGCTTCCCCCGCCTTGCACTGCTATTCATCTACCTGCCACTACAGTCGGACGTACACTAGTCTATAGTTCAGCATGTAGATCCTAGGTGCAGTCTCAACAGTCATTGTCATGGACCCGCTCGCTCTGGCCATTCAGAAACATCGTCTGTGTCAAAAGATGGTCTCGCCAGCATAGACAGCTGCGACAATATGAGCACGGATGGGACGTGCACAGTATCGTGATCAGCCCATTGCGACATTCTATCCATGACAATTTCCTGCTGTGCTGAATTGCATGTGCTGTTGGAGATTCGGGACCTTTGTAGCTTGCAGGCATTGCGTGCACTCACAAGTTCTGCAGACATAGCATATCCGGTTTTGTCTCTGCAGCTATACACGGCTTCATGGCAGGATCACAATTCGGCATCTCGACAGAGGGATATAGCTACTCCACCAAGAAGCTGTCATGGTACTACGTGCTGTCGGTCCTGATATACGCCTTGTCTGGCACGGTCATGCTCGTCTTTGGCATCTTTTTCAACCAGCTCGTCACCAAAAACACATCGACAAACTCGACCACTGTGGCACGAGTGCTGGCCCTGAGTCCCATCAATGCTCGAGCGAGCATACTGGCGGGCGCTCTCGTGCTCGGATCCGCCTCAGTATCCATTGCGGGTGCCGTCATGCAATCTCGTGTACTGCTCAAATTGAGCTCGGTCATCAATGTGCTCTCCCTGGTGGTGTCACTCAGCTTCGGGCTCTTGGTCTGGTTCGTGACCTTGATTGAACGCAAGGAATTCGGTGTCTTTTGGCAACGACTCTCCACTGCGAACATTGTCACTCTGCAAGATAAGTTTGATTGCTGCGGCTACCTCGACTCGAACAATCCATTGTTCGCCGTGTCCCGCGCCTGTCCTACTGCAGCAATCGCCGCTTCAAAACAGGGCTGTTTCTTGCCAGTGACGACATTTGCGGACTCTTTGCTGTAAGTCTTTCATGGCTGTCGTCAACACAAGAATTGACATCTTGCAGGAATTCCATCTTCACCACCCTCTTTGGCCTCTCGTCCCTCGCTGTAATCTCCCTTCTGACTGGGCTGGTCCTGATCAAGAAAATCTCAGAACTCGAACGATTCCGCAGGATCGACGAGAAGAAGTACGCCATGGAGGGAAAAATGATGTATGACTATTGAGCACGACAAGGCCATGTCCAATCTCTACGCTAGCAGACATGGCCAAAGGAAGACCTTGATTCGATGTCTATGTAGCCGGTTATAGAGAGCGCAAAGACATCAAAATCTCGCCTTCGATGCTTGGGAGATTAGATTAGCGGCCCCACGAATGAATGTTGAGGGAATAAATTTCCGGATCAAACTCAAATCACTCAAAAAAATAAGGTGCCCAGTGCACCGACCCGTCTATCCCTTCCAGGTTTGTTTCAACGTTGATGGAGGACTCTTGGACACACAAGCTGTGACGTGGTTTGTTTTCATGCCTGATCAAATACAGTGAGTGATTTCGTGATTACTCGAAAGCAAATACTTTTACCCTTGAAATCGACTAATATTCCGGCACCCGTCGTTTCCGCCATAACACACTCACATAGCACGAATGGACATGTCTTCAATGACCAGTGGTACTGCCTCAGCTGCGACGACAACGACAGCCCCGACCACCGCCTCAATGGG
Source organism: Taphrina flavorubra JCM 22207 (assembly GCA_000836175.1). Taxonomy (NCBI): domain Eukaryota; kingdom Fungi; phylum Ascomycota; class Taphrinomycetes; order Taphrinales; family Taphrinaceae; genus Taphrina; species Taphrina flavorubra. The sequence goes on along the minus strand of DF819258.1, from coordinate 119,797 downwards.
GGGCATGACCATGATGAGCATGTCATTCCACAGCAGCACGACCGACGCACTCTGGTTCTCCGGCTGGACACCGAATTCCGGGGTCGCGTACGCATTCACACTCATCGCCCTCATCGCACTCGGCATCCTGCACCGCTCGCTGAACGCCTATGCCGCAGTACGAGAACGTCGCGTCCGAGTCAAGAACCTCGATCGCGCCAACGTCGTCATTGTGCAGTCAGCGGGCACGCGGGTCCCGGAAAACGTGCGCGAGTCTCAAGTCGATGGGACCGCCATGCTCAACAAGACACCACTCACGATTCGAGCGGATACTGCAGCGTCATTGACGTCTTCGTCGTCTTCCTCGTCCCCGCCGAGCACGGAAGGCGATAATGTGAGACTCATCAACCCTTGGAGATTGTCTGTCGACGTGCCGCGAGGCCTGCTTCATGTGATCATGGCCGGTACAGGGTATTTGCTCATGTTGGCCGTGATGACCTTCAACGTAGGCTACTTCTTCGCTGTCCTTGCGGGACTCTTCTTTGGCGAAATTGCATTCGGACGCTATGCTTTTGCCCCCGTCATCGCTCCGGCACCAGTCGAGCACAGCTGATTTCAAACATCAAGCTTGAAGCATATTGTAACACCGGAATTCTGAAGCTTACTTGAAGTGGTCAAAGACATTGGGCTTCCGCTTTTGCGCCTCAAGGGTATACTTTAGTCTATCGGCCAATCGTTGTATGGCACCCTTCGCTTCCGAGCGTGAGATGAAGGCTGCTTTACCGTCAATGATCCGTCCATGCAGTGACTGTAGACGATCAACTAGATTCATCGTCAAGGTCGAGTGCTGTGCTGGAATGGACAGAGTCGCATAGGTCAGTAGAGCTATCTTGCGAGCTATATCGTTGTATGGCGTCGACGAGTTGAGAGGATGGAAGGGCGAGGACGAGCATAAGTGTTCAATGAAAACGTCAAGACGATCGGACCACTGGTCAATTTCTGGCACCTTGTCTTCCGACCAATCTAAGAAGAAAAGAGCCGCCAGCTTCTGCATTGAGGGCAAGAGAATCGCAGAGACCGGTAAGTTCTGCAAGATTTGTAGCTGGAATGCGGCATGCTTCGTGAGTGATACTAGATTTAGGACGAGTCTCTCCTGCGAGCCGCTCAGATTGCGAAATAGCATGACCAAGGTCGAGTAGACTTCTGGGAAAAGTGCTTTGCCATACGTAGAATCGAGAGACAATAAAACCACCGTTCGTAGAATAATGTGTCCTTGATCGAGCTCAATTCTCTCGCCTTCGAGGCAGATAGACACTATGGCGAGGATAGCAGATAATCTGCAAGATTTCAAAAAACAAGCCTTTCCTGGCTCCTTTGCTGTGACACACTTGGTGTCTTGTGAGGACAAAATGTCCTCCTTGGCATCTATTCCAACCAGATTTTGCAGTAAGGCAATCAAGGAGCCCATTGAAGTTAATCCATAATTCACCAGTGCGTCATGTGCTGCCATCGCCATTCGCGCGTCCGAAGCAGTCGCTATGGCGGAACATAGATACGGCACTACTTGATTGCTCACGAGTGACTTGTCGTACTGTAGCCAAGTCACCACGAGATCCATCTGGCTCATGATGTCCTGCTGGCTCTTTAGTATACCTTGCACATCGCCTGGAAGACTTTTATGGAACGCCTCGACTTCTTCCTTGGTCATCATGGCAGTCGTCGGACTATCATTTTCCCTGACGCATCGCCAAAATACTGGCGTCTCGTCGTTGTTTGTGGCCATAAGCTCAGTGATGCGGGTATTCGTAAGGTCTGCTGTCTTGAGGGCATCTCTTCGGGCGTCAGTCGGCTCAGTGAGAGATTGCACGACTGGAGAGGCAGATCCGGACTGCTCTAGTCGTGTAATGGTTTCCTTCTCCCTCGTCCTGCTCTGCCTGTCGGCGACAAGAGCCTTCAAGCTGAAGGAGCCAGTATAGATAGGTACCTTGCTGGGTGGAGATACTGATACGTTGCTACTTGTACCACTTATTGCCAGAGACGCACGACCAGGTTGCGAAACCTTGCGAGCAGACCTGCGCACACCCAAAATCTGGTCCATTGCGACCAGCTCATCTTCATCAGAGGAGTCTCCCATGTGAGCTGAGACCGCGCGATCCACTTTGATGGTCTCGTGAGGTTTTGTTGCAATGGATTGTTCATCAGACTGTGCGGTTGTGTTTCGCGGACGGAAATAGCTCGTGAGCGTCTTTTGAGCCGGCGAACCATTTTCCTGCTTGACTCTCAATGAACCTTGACGCTTCATCGTGTGTCGAAAAATTATTGTCTCATGCTAAAGTCACACGAAGTCGGATGTTGACCACAATCCAACCATATATACCCGTGCTGCTGGACACTGACACCATTCCCGAAACTTGAGCAGTCACTACGGTATGACTTCTGACGATGAGAGAAACGAATTGATATAATTACGCATGGCTTGCATAACGGAGCATAGATGGTACAACAATAAACAGCACTAGAAAAGGTTATATATATGCATGCATGATCCTACATACGACAGATCATTTGGCGACGCTGCGGCTTATCCGAGCCAAGAGCAATACTTCAAGAGAATGCACTTCAAATCCCACATACAGGTTGCAGCTGGATCACGACACTCGAACGCATCCAACAATGAGAATATATCTTGAGGTGCAATCCGGATCACAGAATAAAACTGTCGTGCGAGCTAGAAGATAATGTTCAATGGTCTAATTATGAATCAATGTATAAAGATACTATGGATGATACGATAGGAACCAGGGCTTGGCTATATACAAATTTCATTAGTCCCGGTTTTCAGGACAAGGCATTAAGCTTTTAATCGGTCTTTCTGAACCACTCTATGCCTTCTTGGCAGCAGCAAGCTTGGCAGCTCTCTTGGCCAGGTGCTCATCTGACAACAAGTACGCTCGTCTCTTCAAGGTTCCCTCCGAGGCAGTCTCGTCTGCGACGTAGCCTGGGTATTCCTTGAGGTTGGACTGGTCGATCGCAGTGAGCTCTGGGCAGCCGTTGAGGACGTTGATGTACTGGTTGGTGATGCTGCTGATAGCCGTTGCAAGCACAGAAGTCAAGCCCTGAAGCGCATCTCCCGAAGTGAGCTCGAAGAATTGTTTGCCAAAGCAGAACAAGTTGTCACCTTGTGCAAGGTTCTGCGCATTGTACACACCACCGGTGAGGTCCTCCAAGTTGATGCCAGCATACGAGTTCACTGTACCGGTGTTACCTCCGACACTGACGGTTCGTGGGTCATAGAGGAAGACGCGTGCTGCGTCGAGTTCAAATTCGGTAATGCTGTATTGGTTGGTGCTCGATCGTCGGTACCAATTGTCTGGAATTCTCTCGGTACCTGGGTTGTATGAGAGAGTACCTGTACCTGTGCCATCGCCACCAGATTCCGTGATTCCCATGAATGACTTCAAGGTGTCTCGTGAGAGGAAACCGTTCGGGTACTCTGCACTGTGGTTGGACATGAAGGCACTGATGAAGGTGAAGGCAGCCTGGGAAACTTCAATTCCCGCAAAAGCGCCGTAGAAGAAATGTGGATTCTGCTCAACGGAATCAGTGAATCGCTGCTTGCGCCATGCCAAAAGGTCGTCGAAAGTGTAATTGGGGTTCTCTTCTCCTCGGTGGTAGTCATAGAATCTCTGGAACTGACTCAACTGCAATTCGTAGTTGTTGCCATACTGGTAGAGATCTCCTCGCATCGGAGAGCTGTCAGTCTCGTACTTGTTG
>DF819258.1:1274-115759 GCA_000836175.1 Taphrina flavorubra JCM 22207 | reverse complement strand
TTGTAATAGTATTGGCCGTCGTTGACAACATATTGATCTGCAGCATTGAAGACAGTCGTCGGGAGACCGGTGTACGAAAGGTCTCTTGTCTCCAGGGCACGCTTCTCAACGGCCTCCATCATCTGCTTGGCCATGTGTGGGAAAGCTGCGGTCCCTGAAACCAGGGCCGCCAAAGTAAGGGAGTACTGCATTCTGACTTTGTACTTGTAAGACGAGTGCTTGGTTTGGCTTGTGATGTGGAGGGAGACCGATGCATTATATAGTACTCTGTCCCTCCCAACTCTCGGCACAAGGACCCCATCGCAATGTCCTGACCGTGGTGGTGCTCGGGCAGATCTTGAATACTCGGGGAAGGAGAGTCAGAACGCGATAGGGTCGCCACATCACCACGAGGACGACACATCATGGGGGTGGGAGGATCTGCAGGGTGATGGTGGTGGTGGTGGTGGTGGTGGTGGAGCAAGTAGACGAGAACGATCCCGAAGCACAAAACCTGGTACCTACGAAACCTACGCAGGTACCTACGTAACTACCTACCTACAGTAGAGTAAAGGGATCTGTGCACGAGGCCTGGGTAGCGGAAGGCAGTTGTTGCGATCTGCATGCCATGCTTTCCCCCATGGCGTCACTTCGCCCTTCAGATTCGTGCGCCGGCCCTCCAAGGTTGCACAGACGTGGCTCGAGGGGCTTCTTTTCATCTCGGCGAATTGGTGCCTCTCAGAAGCGGGGACGCCACAACTACCCCAGACTTCTTCGGCAGCAGCACCTGGGCACTCTTGGAGATGCCAGTATTTCGCATGCTCAGAGGCATGTGCGTGCGTGCACACGCCAGCTGCAGCGTGCCCAGCCAACCGAGCACGCCGCAGCTGGTCCGAGCGAGCTGTTACAGCTCCTCTTGCCACAGCTGCAGCTGCGCAATCTCAAGTTTGGAAACAGGACATTTCGAGGCATACACAGACAAAAAAGACACAGTGAAAGAGCAAGGCTCCATCACTCGTGCATTCACATGATTCTCGGATGCTGGTAACTTCGCGATCGGGATATGCATTCAAGAACGCTCGTGGTTCAACTCTCCCAAAGTGCCGATGACGATCGCGATCGTGAGCCAAATGCGTTGAGCCAATCGGCAACTCGCGTAGTGTCAGCCGTACAATTTAGAATAACCATGGAATCTTCCAGGGTCAGAAATTTCCATTCTGTGCAGCGTCATTCTTATTGCCCGAGAAGTGGCGAGAAGGACTGCGATTGGTCGGCTTGGACAGCGTCTGATTGCGCTGATCTTTACCTGCTCTGACGTCTACTCATCAGTTTCACGGATGAATGTCAGCCACTACACTACTTACAGTGACGAGTAGTGTAGTGGCTGACATTCACCCGTGAAACTGATGAGTACTCCTCTCTTGCACGGGTGAATGGCGATTACTACACTACTGACCACTGTGGGGGCACATTCACCCGTGCAACTGAGGAGTAGTCTTTCGCATTCACGTGCCACTACCCTGCACCTGGCCGCCATCATGCAAACCACCCGTGGACGTTCATCTCACTGACGCCGTAAACAGACTGACTGTGCATGCACTAGCTTCTCGGCGCATTCATGCATGCCCATGATCCCCATGCTATATGATGGCGTCTATAATGTAGCACTCCGGTATGGATTGTGACATGTTTTGGACAACAATTTTGAATTGTGGTAGACTTGGTTAAGTGCCGAGACAATCAGGTTTGTGCCTTTCGCTTTCTCAGGAGTCTGGCATTTTTCTTGGGCAAATTCTGGTAATGGGCGATCGTGCTAGAACGTGCCTAGCTCCGATGATAGCTATAGATCTCATTGATGGTGCCACGGTGCAGTCCTGTCACTTGATTGACATGTCGCTTGCAGTCACGGTCCCAGCTCGCAAAGATCAGCCTTGAGATCATGGTCGAAAGGTGGCATTACAATCTGCATTTCAGTGTAGAGCTGTCGCAAGTGCTCTCTACACAATATAACGGCGAATCATCGTGCTTGTTGCATAGCATTTAGTGATGAACACTAGTACTGGATTACATTCACAATGTAAAAGTCCACCAGTGCAAGTTGATCTTCAGTCGGCATTCTCGACTTGCACGCAGGAAACCATAACATGCTTACCATAACATGCTGGCACTTGAAGTTGCAATTGCAATTGCACCCTAAAGCACTTAAATATACATAGATAAATACATTTCAATGTGTCTTGCAAGTGCGTCGATCGAGCTTGATTGCCTGCGGTCGAAGACCAGTTCTGGACGCGGATGTCGGTACATTCTCGGAAATGTACTCCACGAAAGACGCGCTAAATGCGCACGCGTCTAAAATATCAAGATGGTCAATAACTTGACGTTTGTGTTGCCATGTTTGCCGTACAAGTAAGTGTGATGGTTCACAGAATCCAATAGCATTCTCAATCATGAACGGTCAGAGTCGACTTGTACCTCATCGACAAGGAATCACACGAGCTGTGTACTCCAAGGATGGTCAATACATCTTCACAACGGGGGCAGATTGCGTGGTTCGACGCTTCAGGTTGGACTCGAATGAAGAGCCTTTACTTCTGGACCCCCTGCATGAGGATGGCATCACTTACATTGCCGCATCGAACGACAAGATTGTTACATGCTCTGAAGATGCTTCCGTCGCGATTTTCGACGTCAATGGTGGTGACAATTCGAAGATATGTCGTTCGACCTTGCCAATTCGCGAAGTCAATTTCAGTCCTGACGGACAATGGGTCGCTGTCGCTTCGGAGTGAGTGTCATCACGGCAAGAGCCAAGGTGTATTCTACTAATTTCTCCAGTGAGACCAAGGTCAAACTCGTCAATACGGAGAACATGCTGAGAGTCATGGAACTCACTGCCGCGCTGGCGAAATCTATCAAACATGTGTCCTTTCATCCTTCGGGAAATCTTATATCGACTGTCGACACCAATGGAGTGGTAAGAATTTATTCACTGTCAACAGAGCAACCATCAATTGTCGAAACCCTTACAGGCATCGTGCCGATCGTGTACGAAGCAGAATCTCCCATCTCGTGCAAGGTTGCGTGGCACCCGGATGGATCATGCTTTGCTGCTCCTTCAGCTACAAGAGAAATCAATCTATATGATCGCATGGACTGGCGTCGTCAGATCACCTTTCATGCGGACGGTGGCCACTCCAGTGCCATAACAGATATATGCTGGTCACCGAATGGAGCATATCTCGCAAGTTCCGCGCAGGACAAATCCATCATCATATGGGAGGCGAAGACACAGGCAATCATTCGGAAACTCAATGTTCCGGTCTATGCTTTGCAAGTTGTCTGGCATCCGCATAAGAACGTCATCAGTTGGACAACCGAAGAAGGAGAATTATACACACAGGTTGATCTTGTGCCCTCCTCCCATTCATCCCCGTACGAACGCCCTGTTCATGTATCACCGGTCCAAGAGAAACAGAATGCGGCGATTGCAAAGACCAACCAACAAAGACCAAGCAATGGGCACACGAATGGCAGGACAAAGCCAGCTGATGCCTATGCAGAGTCGGATGAAGAAGCGAGCATGGCGGACGACTTGGAAGATGCCGGAGCCGAGTGGATCGATGATGACGATGGTGCTGGCTACATTCCTAACCTAGACTACCGCAACAAGAGATCTGCGGAGAGTGCTCGTGATCCATCCGGTCAAGAACGGGCGAGCAAGAAAGCTAAAACATATTCTACCGCCGAGCTGCATGAGCGCGTACAACCTGGCTCGACTCCGTGGAGGGGCCAGAGACGCTATCTGACCCTAAACATGGTCGGCTGGATCTGGACAGTCGAGCAGGACACCCACAACACGGTCACTGTGGAGTTTCATGACCGGGAAGCACATCGCCAGTATCATTTCACGGATTCGTCGCTCTATTCCTTTGCAGCACTGAGCGAGACTGGTGCGCTTTTTGCTTCTCCGATCAAGAATGACAGCGGAGTCCTGATGCCAGCTACAATACATTATCGCCCCCACGAATCGTGGGCTGCCTACTCGAATTGGTCGTGCTCTCTGCCAGCTGGTGAGGACGTGGAAGCCATTGCACTGAGTAATTCGGGCGTTGTGGTCTGTTCCACTGCGGGCTACATCAGGATGTACTCCTTGGGAGGTCTGCCAAGGCGTATCGTGCAGACCAAGAATGGACCAGTCATTAGCGCCATTTCTGCTGGCAACCACGTTATGGTCGTGGCAAATGGAGCGGTCAAGGCGGATGGCACAACTCAGTTGCTCTATACCGTGTATCATACGCAGCGCGAAGAGACTTTGCAGGACAATGATGTGGTTGCTCTCCAGCCAGCATCGGGGCTCAAGTCTTTGTTCTATGGTGATGACGGGAATCCGTACATCTACTCGACCAAAGGTATCCTCAGCGTCTTGACCAAGTGGACGGCACCTGGCCAGGCGCAGTGGGTGCCTGTCCTAGACACGAATCTACTGCAACGACGAGTGGGCAAGGACGAAAATTACTGGCCGGTGGCAGTATCCCAGAATAAATTCCACTGCATCATTCTGAAGGGTGCCGAGCGACATCCGTACTTTCCCAGACCAATCACGAGCGAATTTGACTTTTTGATGCCCATCACGACACCGGACCATGTGGAGAAGAGCCAGGCCTCGCTCGAGATTAGTCTCTTGCAGGACAGCCTGCTCTCCTCCTTGGCCGAGGAAGGTGGCGATGAGGAAGAATCGGGCCGCCTGGAGTCACTGGTGGAGCGGAGTCTCCTGCAACTCCTCAACCTCGCGTGCAAGAATGAGCAGGACGCACGCGCGCTCGATATCTGTGCGGGTCTCCATCGCACCGCCAGTCTCGATGCAGCCGTCAAAATTGCCGGGCACCACAATCGCATCAATCTCGCGGAACGCATCGGCCGCATCCAGGACGTGTCGGATGATGCGTGATTTGTGGTCCAGCAAGGTATTATGGATATTCGCGTCATGGACGAGCATAGCGATAGCAGTAAATGTAATCTTACAGAAGTGAAGTAATATATGCTATGTACATTGTGCATCATCAAAAGTCTTGGATAGGGACCTACCTGCCCCACCGACTGAGGTGTCGCCGCATACTTTCGCGGCGCTTGGCCATCCACGCCTCCGGGACGTGTGCGAGACCGTACGACAGTCCAGCGAGTCCACCGGCGAGATGTGCGCCGTGCCCAAAAGTGGTCCATCCGCGAACCAATCCTACCGCATCGAGGGCCATCATGCCAGTGAACGCGTACCCGATCTGGATGGGCACAAAGGGGAAGAAGAGGAGGTACACCGACGCCGTGGGCGCGTACCACGACAATACGCCGAGTAATGCGTATATCCCGCCCGAAGCACCCAACCCCGACAACGGCACCAACCCCTTGGTGCGGGCGACGAGGACACCCACTCCCAATTGAGCCATACTCGCGGCACATATCGCGCTCCCGTAAAAGGCGAGAAATTGTCGCGGGCCAAGGAGATCAAAGACCGCCGAACCGATCGTATAGAGGCCCACCATGTTGAGGCCCAAGTGCCATATTTCCGAATGACTGAATCCGCTCGTCAAAACCGACGCCGGCGAGCGTGCGTCGCCCCCTCTTCCCGCAAACGATGATGACGACGACAGGGACGACGACGAGGAGGAAGAGGGACGGATGGTGCCGTATCGCGCGAGTACGCGACGACATAGAGGGCCGATGAAGCGCCACTGTACGGGGACATGGTGGGCCGCAAAGACCACCACATTCAATGCCACCAGACCACCGAGTACTTTGACCTTGACGTCCGGATCACCCGTCCAGTCCGACGACGCCCGTCCTTGTCCTCCCCGTGACCAGCCCGATTGTACTGTGGCGGACGACGACGAGGGTCGGGTGTCGAGGTACCATGCGGCACCGAACGATGCACCCGTGAATAGTACGCTGAATCCCAATGGACGGAGCAGTACCGACCACGGGTACGGTCCACTCGATCGCGAAGGGGGAGGTGAAGGGGACGGTCGGTACCGCGGAGCAGTAGCGGGGAGATCACGATACGTCGCCATACCCCTCGGACCCCGTAATCGCGACCATGACTGCGACCGCGACGAACATGACGGTGGTCGACGAGGAGAGAAAAATTGTCGTCGTGACAGGAGCGTAGAAAGTGACGGTGACGGCCTCGATGCGTGCATTGTCGTGATAGTCGTCCGAGACATGACTGCGGAACTACCGCGCACTTTCAAGGGAGTAAGTGACATTCGCCTCCCCTGCTTTACTGCGTGCTGCCGACAGACCAAAGCCGACTCCCCTCAACTGTCGTGCCTTTTAGACTTATTTTTGTGTACTAGATTATTCCGGCTTGACTCTTATATCGCCGCTGCTTGTAGTGGAAGGAAGAAATGCCTTTGAGGATGCCACTGACTAGAGAGCGTCGTACTTTGTATGAATAATCAATATCATGGTATGTATGCATATGAGTAGGTAGACAGGCATGAATCATCGATTCACGGGTTGTGGCAAGCGTTTGTGGCTGGTGCACAAAAAAATCAAAACCATCACAACTCCGCAATTGCAATTCTACGGTATACCACGACACGATGAAAATGTTGAGCTCTTGTAGTGAGAATAGACCTGTCAAAACTTTTGTTCATATTCTAAGCGTAAATTGTCAACACCCCTGCATCCCACCAGACAAAAAAATGAAGAAGACTTAAAGTAAAAGATTAATGGACGCGGTTTATTGCGCCTCGGCAGCAGCTGATTCACCCGGATTCGTCAGCTTTGACAGTTGGGCATCCTCTTCACTGGCCACGGGAAGGTCGTTTGTGTTTTCAACACTGGGCAGCGAGTTTGTGCCTTCCTCAGGCACAACTTGAGACACATCTTCTGCAACGCCCTTGCCGGCCTCCGGCTGAGCACTGGTACTGGTCGTGGCAGCAGCCGCAGCATCTTGAGGCCCCAAGTCATTCGTGGACACATCGACTGCGCCGGCTCCTGGCAATGCACTAGGTTCGTCCTTTACTGCTGGTGTTTCGGCCTGAGTCTCCTCGACGATAGGAGGCGCAACTTCAGCCTCTGCATGACCACTGTCAGCAGCAGGAACAGCTGCAGGAGCACCTTCATCTTTGGTCAGTGTTTGCTCATTCTCCGTGGCTTCCGCGGCACCATTCTGCTCCTGCTCTGCTTGCGGTTGTGCTTGCGCCTGTTCTGTTTGTGCTGGAGCAGCTTCCTGGACGGCTTCAGGCATAGGCTCTGGAACTTCCGAGGCCTGCTGCACGGCAGGGTCAATGACATTTTGATGCGCCTGGTTGGCGGATGGCGAAGTGAAGACAGCAAACGTCTCGGGCTTGAGACGACCGAATTGACCCTGACCCTGTGCAGCGTTCGGATCATTCACATAGTTAGGATAAGAGTTGTCATAGGCATAGTGTTGCCCCTGAGGAGGGTAGCCGGGACCCGGACCATAGCCCTGTCCTTGTGGAAACTGATGTTGTCCATCGGGACCAGGCATGCCGCGTCCTTGAGCATACTGCATATATGGCTGCGGAGGATAGCCCATCGATTGACCCTGCCATTGTTGGTGCTGGCCTTGCATCATGTGCTGCGGCATAGGGTGGAAAGGGTGACCTCGTCCATAAGCATCGGGCATGGGTTGACGAGTGTAGTTACCCTGTGGAGCACCAACTGGCGCGTATATACATTCCTGGTCGAGCCTTCGACAATTTGAGCATCGAGGATCATTGGGGTCGTGCGAGATTCCTGTGCAACGAATCTTGCGCTTTCTGCAATACCTGCAAGCGACTGCGGTCCTCTGTCGTGCCTGATGTGCTCCAGGCGCACGACCGCTGGCCGGTGAACCAGTGGCTTGACCAGAAGGAGACTGGTTGATGGGACTGCCAGTATTTGGTCGGAAGGCTGGCGACTGGTTGATCTGCGATGTCGCAAAGGACGGATCTATCTGTGGTTGTGCTTGCGCCTGTTGTTGCTGCTGCTGACCAGGATTTTGACCTGCCGAGAATGCATTCGCGTATTGCGAAGGATGCATTGGTTGCGGTGGTCCCAAGGTCGGTTGGAAGCTGCCCGTAGACTGCTGTCTGTGGTGCGGCGGACCATCCAGTTGCGTCAGCGCCTGTGCTGCAGCGGCTTCAAGCGAATTGGATCGTGGTCGCTTTGTACCAGTCTCTTGAGCGGGCGCAGCGGCAGCAGCTTGCTCCTGCTGCTCAACTGGATCGGGAGCATGGACACCGGTCTGTCCTTCAGCAACGTTCTCCGACATGGCTGAGAGGGTTCGAAGTGTCTGATGAGTCCTGCGAGCGAGCGTGTGCGTTGCCTGTTGCAATGCGGGTACTGGCAATTGGGTGGCCCTGTAATAGAGGCCTAACTGATACCCGGTGGATGTGCGGTGCGGACGGGAGGGTAAGGGAAGGGAAGGACGGGAGTGGGAAGGGGAAGTGGTTGGTGTGAGAGCAGGAGGACGAGGGGGGAAGGGAAAGGGCAGGACAAACCTTTGAAAGGCAAGAAGTTTCATCACTTTCCACCTGATCCAACTTTCTGATCGATTCTCTAAATCTCCTCCTTCTGCGTGTACTCACGTGCAGGCGATGTATGCACGATCGCGGGCCGCTTTCCGCACTCCCGCCCGCAGCCGCCTCCGCCTTCCGCACTTCCACCCCTGGATGGATGCCCTAGGCCTTGCGCAGGTGGTTTCAGGTTGTGCTGCCACTGGTACTGCTAGGTGGTGGCTGCTCAAAACGGGTTGCTGGCCCGCGCATTGTCCAAGAGTGGAAATCCCTTCCGCGCCATCCTCAGATTCGTGGACGTGGAGGACGGGCAGTGAGATCTAGATTTCCATCACAATCAACAGGGCACCCGGCCAGCGCCAGTTCCACTCTGGCTTTACGTTGCGTCTGATTTGCCCGTAGCAACCTTCCAAATGTTGCAATTGGTTGCTCCAAACATCCTTCGAGAGCACGACCATGCCCTTGCCCATGCATATGCACCACAAGTCCTGGAAATCCTTTTGATCTCTGGACGCTTGTAGCCTGAACCCACTGCCTTGAGCACGACTCGTCTCTAATCTCATGATTTTGTTCTTATGAACACCTGCTGTATATACGTAGCAATATCAATCCTTCTGCTTGATCACTTGCGCACAAGTGTTTGCCTTACACAACTTCATCTAGATGCATAGGTGATTTATCTTTGACCATTGCATTGCCGGTTCGAATGCTCGTCCTGGCGATCGAATACGTGGAGACGCATGCGGCACGTAGCACTGTTTGTACTCGCCAAACTTTGTGTAATAGAGCAGCAGGTCAACGGTTCAAGAGATATATGGTCAATTCTAGTAGAATCGAATCGTCACTATACACTGTACTGGTTACGTGATTCAATCTTGCTAAAAGTTTGTCCAGGGTTTGTGCCTACAGCTAGCTCGTTATCCTTGTGTATATACTTCTAGCTAATGGCGGCGGTGAGCTCGAGCCACCTTGAGACAATCCATTGCAGCACAGAAATGAGTGTTTACTGGTCCGAAATTTAGCCGCTGCGCTTCGTGGAGACACCAAACACGTCTTCACAACTTTGATACGTTGCACGGTGCGTGCTCGTCATACAGACCACGGAAGAGCAAAAATCGATCATATCAATTTTCTAGGCGAATCGAGACCGCATAGTTGAAGACTGGTCAGCTTAGAGGTCACATTGTCAATCTCGACAAGTAGCAGGGACGGTCAACGATGAGCTACAACCAGGGTGGTCCACAATTCTATGCCCCTCAACCTCAACATCCTATACAACCAATGCATGTGGCATCGCCTCCAATAGAGGCTCAGTCGAATGTCGTCTATGGTCAATCGGCATACTCACAACAAAGTGCATATAGTGGGTTTCAGAATCCCCAAGGTTATGGTTCTGGACAGTCCCAAGGATTTCCGGGACAACAATACTGGAATGCTCCCGCAGCACAGATGGGTCTGCAGGTCGGACAGAGCGCGATGCTTGCGTCTCAAGATTATGTCAATGCGAATGTCTCGAAATATGTCAACATCACTTCTATCCGGCGCTATTTCGATGTCACCAACTCCTATGTCATCCGCAAGCTCTTACTTTTGCTCTGGCCCTGGACACATAAGCCGTGGGCTCGCGAGATTGTAAGAGATGGCGCCGGTGGTGTTGATGGATTTCAGACCCCAAGGGACGACATCAATTCACCAGACATGTATATTCCCATCATGGCTTTCGTCACCTATATCCTGCAAAATTCTCTCATTGCCGGTATTCGTGGCGCGTTCCAAGCTGATCTCCTGGGTCAGACTGCTGGTTGGGCACTTGCATTCCTGTTGACGGAGAACTTGATGATCAAGTTTGGTTGTTACTTACTTAACATACCTAGCACCTTCTTTCTCGATTTTGTGGCTTATACTGGGTGAGTGGTGTTTCATGTGTACAAGAGGGATATTCGCTGATGTGGTAGGTACAAGTACATTGGAATAATCATCACAAACACGCTGGGCTTGCTTCTGGCTTCCTCTTCCGTCTACTGGCTTACGTATCTCTATACTGGAGCGGCATGTTTCTTTTTCGTCCTGCGGTCATTACGTTCTTCAATTCTGCAGGAAAAGACGACTGAATATGGTCCCACACCAACATCGAATAAGCCACGAAAGGTCTATTTCTTGTTCTTGGTGTCTCTAGCGCAGTTTGTCTGGATGTGGCTCATGCTACGATGATTGCACTTTTGCGCAAAATGATGTCTAACAGGTGTTGAGACACTTGCATGTGCAAGTAGATCTCGGATGATACTCGACCTGCCAACTCTCCCGAAACTATGTCGCATGTAGCTACGAACCCTCCAATGCTTTCGATCCTGCTACTGTCACAAGCAAGACAACTATTCGGGTCGGTGTGCATGAAAGCCGGGACTCATTTGTGGACATCGAATAGTTCCATTAATGCTGTGGCTGAAAGTAGTTACAGCCCGCAATCGACCCTAGCACTTGACGCTAGCGCAAGACAAGTCATGGAAACAAGTAGTGAAGTGCAACATCCAAGTAGATGATGGTCCATATCCTCAATCCTGTCCAATGCATTTGACCTACTAGTACTAGTACTTTGCCAGTGAATCACTTGTAATAGCAAGTGCAATACTCAGTAAATGCCCGCGTAATCTTGCTCGAGTGGCTGCGGGAGGATCGTCCGCCTCCTCTTCTCCGGGGGACGAGATGGCTGCTGCGCCCGACCGAAACGAGTCGTGCTCCATCCCACCAACCATATGCATCCGGGCCTCTTAGCATACATGCTGTACATCGTATGCTACTGACACGGCACGATGTGTCTCTCGCATTGAGCTGGGGAATCGTGTCGAAGGCTCTTTCACGTCTATGAACTCTTTGCATTGTACTTTAGCGCTCACTCAACCTCATTGAAGTGGACTTCCATCACGGTGACGACAACAACAACAGCAACTGACGCTTGCAATCTTGCCACTACCAAGTGTGTGACGATAGCACAATAGCCTCTAGGCTGGCACAACGGTCGTGGCCATGGAGTCTGGCGTTGATGAGCATCCGATGCCTAAATTACTGGCGCTCGGCATCTGCATCGGTCTCATCACCGGCTTCATACAGTCGCTCGGTCTGACTCTACAACGGAAGGCACAGTAAGTTATTTATGCGTAGCTACGTGCGGGCTGTGCTCACACGATACTTAGTGTACAGGAGGGAGACAACAAAGCAATGTGGCGATTCGGCTTTTCAATCTTCATCCTGTCGAATCTGCTTGGCTCGACGGTGCAGATCGCCGCATTGCCTCTGACCGTTCTCGCGCCTTTGCATGCATCAGGCCTAGTCTACAATGCTGTCCTGGCGTCTCTTCTGCTTGGCGAGCCTTTCACGTACATCTCGATGGCCGGCACAGTCTTGGTCGCCATTGGTGCCACTCTGATTGCTGTCTTCGGCGCCATCAATGAGCCGGTGCATTCCTTGCCACAGCTGCTGGATCTCTTTGCAGCACCAGGGTTTCTCGGATGGATGTCTTTCCAATTGGTGCTTGCGTTGTGCATCATTCTGGCAGTCTCGCTCGCGAGTCGCTCCATACGTGGCAAGAGTGAAAAGTCTCGAACTATGCAAGGCGCAAGTCTGGGTTGTCTGGCTGGCCTCATGGCGTCGCACTGCCTCTTGCTCGCAAAACTGACTGTCGAACTTTTGGTCAAGACTTTTGGGGAACACGACAACCAGTTTACGAGGTGGCAGGCTTGGATCATACCCATAGGTCTTGGCCTCGGGGCCTTGACGCAGCTGTACTATCTGAATCGAGGCCTGCGAATGTGCTCCACCTCGATTTTGTATCCGCTAAACTTTTCCGTCTACAACATCACCACGATCATCGACGGCTTGATTTACTACAAGCAAGGTGCGCAATTGACCAAACTGCAGATTGGTATGGTGATCCTCGGAGTGATTTTACTCTTGGTTGGAGTGGCTGGCCTTTCTTGGAAACTCACAGTGGACAAGGAGGATGTCGGTCTGCAGGTCACGATTCCCGGCGTATACGATGTACCACCAGACAGCGCATGGCTAACACCAAAGAGTCCCCGTGAAATGAGCCAGGACGAGGCAAACGAGATTTGGGGCGTCTTGTCAGATCAACAACGCCCGACGAGTCGCTCCGGTCGAGGAGCAGGAACCAACAATGACATGCACGTACAGGACGCTGACGAAAGGACGAGCCTCTTGCGGCCTCGGAGGACGAGTTCTCCACCGCCCAGCAGGTTCCAGTCGTTTCGCACCGTGCTCGGCCGCTACAGTTTCATGCGATCGAGAGACAAAAACACGATTGCGGCGTAGTATTTGCAAGGAGAAAACATGAATTGACGAGACGTTGCAAGAATTTCAATGATCAGCATGAGCAGGAAAATCACCGCTCGGAGTATTGCAGAGTTGATTGCTTTTTGCATCAGCTGGCACTTTTTGGGGGACGAGCATTGCATTTTGTAGAATAATTGTACATAACCACATATGTATTCAAATGAAATCACTGATGCTGACACAATTTCGAAATGATTTGTCGGGTGTGGAGTTTGTGCGGTTCGGCAACGCCACAAAAATATACAAAACCTTCACGCCAAGCCAAGACTTGTCGTTACTACTACTACTATTACTACCGCTACTTCTACCTGATCGATTGCATTCCTTCATTCTTCGTATAGATTGTCAATCCGAACATAAATCAGACGGCAGGAAAAAAAAGGAACGATAGGATGTCCTCGCTGATGCCGAAATCCGAACGAGGCCGAAAAGCGACCGCCATGGTCCTCTGGGGCGCCATCACCATGACCATCGGATACGTAGTCATCCCGACTCTTTTGGAGATGATGATCAAGGCTAACGGTACGATGATAGGGATTCATGAAACTGACGACACCGACGGACGAAGAAGTATATAACCGTCTGAGTCCCGACCTGCGCCGCCAATTCGATCGCGAAAAGGCGAAACGGAGGCGGGAAAACGATGTCGCGTTGCAACAAGTCTTTGATTTACGCAATCTCGATCGTCCTGCGTGGCGGACGGATGTGCCTGCCGATATTCGCGCCAAATCATCGAGTCCTCCTTCCACCTCAAGCGATACCGGTACCGGTACCGATGGTGGGGGGAAACAAATGATTCCGTTGAGTGTGGATTCCGAAAGACATGTTCCTGATTCCGCGCGCGCCGCTTCTCCTTTGCGATGACGAATCACGTCACCTTCGAAATTGAGTGCATTGAGGCGAGTCGACTTTTATCAGATTGGCGCGACAAGTCCTCTAGATATCCACAAATTGGTCATACTGGACAAAGTGATGATGATGGAAAAAGTACCATCGAACGACGATACGATTATAGTACACTACGACGAAAGAAAAAAACTGAAACGACGACAATATAGAGGAAGAATAATGCAAAAGTCTACAATAGACGCGCAGTCCACCTCGTCCGTTACTTGAAAGTACTGAAACGACGAGGATAATGCCAAGAATGAAAAAAAACTGACAAAAAACAACTGAAAAGAAGACACACTTGTAAGAAAGAAGAAAGACAAAAAGACCCCCTTCCCCTTCCCGGCTGTATTAGTGCCCACCAACGTCCGGCCTTTCACCCCTCTCCATACTCCTCTCTTTCTCTCTTTCCCCTTCTCCTTCTCTGTTGTGATGATCTTTGCCAAACGAACGGTGACAATGATGATGACGATGCGACGCACTCATTGTTGATGCATGTATCCCTGCTCGGCATACTGGTCGTTGCCTATCATTTGTGGATGGTAGGGCTGGCCGTACTGACCGGGTGCCTGCATGGGCCCGCCGACCATCTGTGGTGGCATGCCCCTGGGTTGTCCGTGAGATGGTCCTTGCGGCTGGTAAGGTGGACCGGGCATGGGACCCCGGGGATCATAGACGCCCGGGTGCGGAGGCTGCTGCTGTTGCTGCTGTTGTTGTTGTTGTCCTGGGTGTCCCATGTCGTGCTTGTCGTCCTCTGCCGAACCATCTTCCTCCTCGCCCTCGTCATCGTGCCCATCTTCCGGCGCATTGAGACATTGCTGAATCACTAACATGGTCAGATCCCTGGCCACAATGAGACAAGAAATGGATGAAACATACGATTCTTGCCCTCGGCCTTTGTGACGAGCGGTTGCAGTTTGGGCGTGGTGAAAGTGTAGACGAGACCAGTCTCGGATACCACCAGCAGCAGGACTTGTGTACCCGTCAAAACAGAGAGCTCGTACGCCTGACAGACACGTCAGCACAAGAACATTGAAAAAAGGCAGATCCCATGACTCATGCCAAAAGACACAGGACACGTCAAGGCGCGTGATTTTCGCGCGATTGGTCCGTGGGGGCGCTTGCTCGCCCTTCCTTTTCACGACTCACCTTCTTCATGATGCCGGCCTTCCTCTTGGAAAAGGTAATGTGCCTGCGACCCTTGTCGGCAATAAACTTGATTTCAATCTTCCTCCTCTCCTTTCCATCCTCTCCGTCATCGCCATAATCGTCGTCCGCCTGCTGTGCCCTCTGACCTAACCCGTGTCAGCCATGAACTGATTCTGAGGGGAAATCGCGTACGTTTCGACGGCGGCGGACCAGCCTGGTCCTGTGGATGGGCCTGGTAATCGCTCATTGGCCTAACACCCCTCCAGCGACAAGCAGAGTTCTGTTGTTGGTGGGCCGGACAAGGATATTGTGATGTGTGTGATGGGCCGGGTTGGGCTTCGCGAGTTGTAAGAAGGGACGACAACTTGTTGTGCCGAAATGGGTATGGGCAGTGTCGCTCGAAGGGAAAGCTTCCTTGATTGAGAAAGAGGGAATAGCAGCCGGGCGAGGGAAGAGGAAGGAAGGGAAGAACAACGAAAGCAGCGAAAAAGGGGGCAAAACAAGGGGGAGGAGAAACTTCTGGGGAGGAGTCAAGGAGGAGGCGGCGGCAAGTTCTGCAAATTCGAATTCCAGGTTAGAATCAAGCTTCACGTGCCTGATCTTGCTGATTGCTTCCCGGCTATCAATTGCTTGTTGATCGTTTCTTGTGTGCTGCACCAATCAAGATGCACCACCCGCAGAAGTGATCACCGACTCGCTTGCTCGCTTCGGCATATTATCCCGAAGGGGTTACACGGACCGCAGACGATCAGCAGTTTACCACCTCGCAAAGCGACGGAAGCAGCGGTGCCCCTCGTGGTGTACCCGGTCTATACATGTATATCGCTCGTTGTTATCGTGAATAGAGAGCTAGGTACGTACAGCGCGCGTGTATTTGTACCTTGAATTCCTGGCTATTGATTGGAAGAATGTTCCAAACCTATGCGTTCTCGTCCTCTACATCATTATCTATGAGCTGTTCATTATTTTGTTGCTTCTCGACTTCTTCTCTTGTTGACCATCTTGCGAAACACTCCCTTGATCTTCCACCCCTCCGTTCAAAGTTTTCTTAGACATATCCTCTGTCTTCAAGTTACTGTACACGTATCTAATTTGCCTTTCATGATCCATCATCTCGACTCGTGGCGCCAGCCCCGACTGAACGGGCTCTTTTTCGACTTTGTCGGGAGCGGTTGTGCGGGCATGTTTGTGTTGATGCTCGCGACATCCGTATTGACAAACTCCCCGTTCGTGGTCTCAAAGACCTTGTCCGTCACCGGTGGCACCTGGTTGCTGCCCGTCAAGGAAGACTCGTGCTCCTCGCTCGTCTCACTTCCACTCGCGCCATCGCGGAACGGATTGCGTGGCTGCTTCTTGTCCTTCTTCTTGCCAAAGGAACTGCTCGAGGAGGTGTCGCTCAGTGGCCGTGCGTTGTCGTCGCCAAAATGGCCCAGCTTGACCTGCTCCCGAATGATGTCCGAGTCCGATGGTCGATAGAGGGCCCGGTAAGCAATGATGCAGAACCGAGGAAGAAGTGCTGTGATTGTAGTCAAGACAAAACAGCCCCAGAATGTCAACGAACCAAATACGTGAGCAGCCAATTTGTAAAACTGCACGTTAGCCTCGAATTGTGAATAAATTCCTGTCCAGAGCCAGAATAGAAGGTTACTGATTGCCCAGATGAGTATGAAGAGCCAATCCCATCGTGAAGTGTTGATTAGAACAAAGGTGTTGACAACCAGGATGGCTGGAGCTGCGATGTAAGCACCTTGCTCGGCAAGCGTGTTGACCGTGTTGCCTCCCTCGCCGGCAAATGTTCCTAGATTGAGGTTGTTCCAAATCAGATATGGGAAGAAGAAACAAATGACCGAAGAATAAAGTCCATCGAGCATGTACGTCCAGAACTTTGATGGCCTCCAGTCCAGTCGCAAGATACCCCTCATGTACAATTGTGGCACCTTCATGCTGACCCGGGCGCTCACGTCCTGGTCAAAGGCACCCATGAATATGATGGGCAGTGAAGTAAAGGCCAGATTGTACAGAAGAATGTATGTATAGTCGAAATTGTATTGACCGTCGAACTGGTCGAAGATTTGGAACCAGA
Source organism: Taphrina flavorubra JCM 22207 (assembly GCA_000836175.1). Classification (NCBI taxonomy): domain Eukaryota; kingdom Fungi; phylum Ascomycota; class Taphrinomycetes; order Taphrinales; family Taphrinaceae; genus Taphrina; species Taphrina flavorubra. Next base: position 98,791 of record DF819258.1, on the reverse strand, counting down.
AAAGGGTAAATGTCCAGACGATATTCTTGTTGAAGAAGCACGCGACCATCTCTGCTATGCGTCGATACGACCATCGTCCATGAACAAGCAAGAGCTTGCTCAGGAATCGGAATTGTCCGATAGCGTAATCTGAAGACATGACGGCTTGGCGACCCTCGACTCCGGCAATTCCCACACCGACATCGGCCTGCTGTATCATGGCCACATCGTTGGCTCCGTCCCCAATAGACAGGGTCATCACATCGAGACCGTTCTTGACCATTCTGACAACTTCTGCTTTTTGGGCCGGACTCACTCGGCAGCACAGCACCGACTTCATCTGCTTACACAGCAACAGGAACTTGCGTTGCGTGTTGCCATCGTCTCCCTTGAGCACCAACTTCAACGTCTCACCATCAATGACTAGAGCGTGCGTGGCAGCTGGAGGGTCATGATTTTTCTTGGCCAACTTCAGTTCCTCTGAACTACCATTCATGCCAAATTTTTGCAGGTTAATGTCGAGGAGTGCTTCAACATCCTCTTGTTTATTGCCCGGCACCTGGAATCGAACAACGTTCATGTTGTTGTCCAGCAAATTGCAAGAGAATCCAATATTAATCGCAGTCTCCACCTTGTCTCCTGTCAGCACCCATAATTTTATGCCCGCCTCGCCGAGCAGTGCGATCGATTCTGGGACGCCGTCCTGCAAGCGATCCTCGATGGCGGTACCACCGAGCAGTGTCAGCTCTTGCTCAATTTCATCGCATGACTCTGCTATGCGTTCCTCGCGATGTTCGAGTGATGCGGCGGCAGCCTGGTGTCTCTTCTGCCATTCCTGGTAGTGCGCTTCCGTGAGTTCCCGGTAGGCAATTCCAAGCGTTCGAAGACCCTCATTCGCAAACTGATCAAGGTCACGAGCGGTGGTCTCCTTCACATTCGGCGTCTGCTTCGCAGCCAATCTGTCATATATAACACTGTCGGCACCCTTGCAATAAAGAATGATTCGGTTGTCGGGTGTCTTGAAGATCATACTCATTCGCTTTCGAGAGGAATTGAACTCTAGTTCGTCCAGGATGATGTACTCGTCGCGTCGCCCCTCGGCTTCAAGAATGAGACCACGCTGCGTCCTCTCCGGCATTGCAAACCCAACGTCTCTTGCGGTTCCGACCAGGGCGGCTTCGTCTGGTGACTGTGCTTTGTAATCAAGATAATTGGCTCGGTTTTCGGGGCGTTCGACCAAGACATTGTGACACAGAGCCAGTGCTTTCATAAATTCTGAACAAGCTTGAGCTTGTTCTTTGCCATTCTGGCCGTGAAGGTGCTGGATAAATTGAGAAGAGACAAATGTAAGCTCCTCAGGCACGTAGTAAGGATTGTTACCATGAGCCTGCATGAGCGAGTTCATTTGGACACGGTCCTCCGCTATCCTAGCTCTTTCCCGGCGAGTCACTACTTCCGTATCGAGGTTCTCGCGCTTCGCCATACCTATCATCGCCTCGGTATATGCCTCACCATAAGCCACACCATTGATCGTACATTTTTTGAACTCCATGACATTTTGTGTTAGGGTGCCGGTCTTGTCCGAGAAGATGTACTCGATTTGGCCCAGGTCGTCCGAGATGTTCCACGACTTTGGCGTGCATGGATAATCTAGTTCGTGGTGGTACATGTCCACATCGCTATAGATGAAATAAGCTTGTAAGGTCTTGACAATTTCGATCGAGATGTAGAGCGATATCGGCACCAGATTTTGGAACAGAATCAAACAGGTGAAGAAGGTAACTATGCCACCTGCAGCTGCAGATCCAGCCTGTGAACCATGATCGAAGACGTTGAACGTGTTACTGGAGTCATCTAAATATATGCCATTGGCGATACCACAGATGACGCACATCATGAACAAAATGAAAAAGTTGCTAATGATTGTCCAATTGAGTTCGCGAGATATGCGAGATCGTTTCGACGGCGAGGCACCAGAGTTCTGCATGATTTTCGTATCGTCACCGGTAAACACAACGACTCCAATGACCCAGGCCGTGTTTCTGAGAGAACTTCCACGAAGCAAGAGAGTCTCGGCCGAAATGGCCTCGAATTTCTCCTCGGCGTCATCCTGCATCGAAACCGGCTGAGAGAGCCAACGCGCGACAGCACTATAACTATAGAGATTGGGATTTGGTCCTTCTGACTCGATTCGAAATCGAGCGGCTTCGCAATCTATGGGCGTCTTGATTTGACTACCAGCACGAAGACCGTGCTTGATCTTCAAATTCGTTTCGCCATCCAGGTTCTTGGTCTCAACATAACAAGCGCTATCGGCCTCCGAAGTTGCAAGAACAACCATGTCGGCAGGTATGGCATCGTTATTTCGAAGTTTGACAAAGTCACCAACGCGCACATTTTTCCAGTAAGTTTTGTGCCAAGTCGCTTTACCTGGCGTCTGGCTAGTGCGGTCAATGAGTGACCCATAGTTGTGCTTAGCGGGCGCATATTGAGAATCATAGGGATTGCCGGCGCTGGGCTCAAGGAACGATTCTGCACCTCGAGCATGACTATCGATGCGGTCCAATTGATTATCCATACTGTAGCGAGGCACTTCACCAGAAGGACGAGTTTGAATACGATCAAGGTCGAGAGGATCGCCCTGTACACCCTTGCGACGCGCAGCTATCAGTCGCAAGAGCCGAGAGGTTGCCTTTTTGATCCTGCGCCAGATGCCGATATGTTCATCTGTGGCGTTGACGTTGTGCCAGTGTTTCAACATCCTGGTAGGCGTGTTATTCAATTCGTTGTCGAGCACTGTACGGCGCCAGTCTTCGATCGCATCCTTGATACCGGTAATAACGACAATCACAATCAAAGGCACGGCGGAGAGCCCAGCATTGGTGGCCCCGAAGATGGAGAAACACTGGGTAGATTAGTCGCCATCTCGTGACTCAACAGTGGGGTGGTGCATACCTGAAGGATCACGAGCAGCAAGAAGTACAGGTTAGCCACATTGTGGAACTGATACCAAAGATTCTTGGGCAGAAACGTGAGAGGTGTATAACGAGCCGTCCTGACTTTGTTTCGAGGATAATAGGCTTTCAAGCTGCCATCTTCGTCGAGAGCCTCCTTGTCAACGGGCACATTGACAAAAATTGTGCGCCCTTCACCTGAATGCATCACCTCGTCGGCCGGTCTCGAGTCCTCCCCACCTTCGGTGGCCATATTCTGACCACCGAAATTCTCGCCGATAGCATCCAGGTCAGAGGCCCTTTTTCGCCTGACGGAGAGCCTGCGCAGGATGGAATTCGATCTCCCGGGCGGATGCCTTATAGTTGCCCATCTCACTCTTGCCATGCCTGCCTCTACTTGGACCTGACGTAGACGGGACGGGGAAGAAGATACAGGTGTGAGAGATAAATTGTACCACGCGCCTCAAATTTCAGCACTTTCGCAGCGCCGGAATGCGGCCTGTGCCAAGATTGCTTGTTGTGGCCTCGTGGTGTATTGCAATCGACTGCCGTCTGACCAGAGCAGAAACGAGTCCAGAGCCGAAGGTGCTTATGGATGAAAGGAAGGACGAGGGCGAAGAAGGAATGATGCGTTGCACGATGCCCTAGTCCAGGCGGGAGGATCGCTGCGAGCGCTGGTATCGCCGCCAGTACGTACGGGCACGGGGAAGGGAGGCGGGTAAGATTGCCTGCAATTAAATTAAATCCAAAGTTGCACAACCCTGCAAGCAACTGCGTCGGGATCACCAATCATCCGGCCCACCGACCAGCCGACCGACCGACCGAACCCGTTTGCCTGCCTTCCAAGTCCTGCAGGCTTCCAAGCTTGTCTGTCATGGATGAGCGATTTCCGCAACACAGCATTATTCAGCCTCTGCACGTGATGCATTCCACCACACCTTACTGTACTGTATGAATTACACGGCGCATAAATGTGCTGGTCTATGCTTGGTAATTGCCCTATCGTACCCAGCTGTCACGTCCTTCACGGCAGCTGCCTGAACCTCGATCAGATGAGGACGGACTGCTGCCTTGCTGCCAATTGAGTCCTCCTTTGCGTACAGCCGCAGAAGAGCGCACTGTGTTTTAAGCTCTCATACTGCATAATACTGTGCATGACTCCTACAGTTGAGGCATGTACAGAATCACTATCAACTTTCAAACTTCTTCACTTGAGTCTTGCAGCTCAGGCGTATTCTAAGTGGGTATGGTTCAATTACATGTCTTGCTTGATTGCAGCATGCGTGATCTCCAACTGCGCTGCCTTGCTATTGATCACCAAGACGATCAGCACGCTAGCTCTCTTGCCTGACTTCTAAGGACCTCTAACTGCATGATGAGGCGGTAGACGAGCACGACAATTCTAGAACCGTCTTCAAAAAAAGCACTTGGTTGTCACACGAGGCATGCATTGTCAAGCATGTCGTCTGAAATGAACAATGTTATGGACACTGCCAGGTCTACCACTTCGGTCTACCAATGCTTGAACTGTCGTACAATTGTGGCAGACTCCTCTAATCTTCAGTCCTCGTTACGCGAACAGCATGCGATCGTGGTCCACTCTGCTCCTGGAGTCACACAAGCAGACGTGCCAAAGTGAGTGTGTATAGCTTTCTCATTCGAGCTACCTCACTGAACGCTCGTACAGGCTCGAACCCCCGGATTTCAATGTGTTCTTTGAGATCCAGTGCACTGAATGCCGTACCGCTGTATGTACAAGATTGCTCACCAGCCTTGTTCTCCTACTACAAACTCAATGCCCAGATAGGACGAGTCTACAGGTCAACTACTCCACAGCTCGACCATTTACGTGACAAGCTCATCATAAGGATGGATCAGATCATGGTCTTTCAGCTTGGCTCAGTTTCACCCAGTCGTAAATCGTGCAGCACTGCAGACATGCTCGTGCTCTCGGACAGCCTCGATTGGGTCCGCGTGGATGCTGAGCTGGCTAAGCTAAAGTCTTTCTGCTGGTATGTAGATGCGGAGCATTCTAGGTTTCACAAAAGTTCAACTCTGACTGCATAGCGTGCTGCATGAAGCGATACACGGCACGGATCACATCAAGAATGAAGAATGACAAGAGTGTATGCATAACGTTCGATTTGAGATCTTGACTGAGGTGCACTCAGGTTACAGATTTGCGTTTGGCGTGCCTTGACATACGCCTAGACCCTTCCATTCGACATTCAGGAAGTCTGTAATGTGAACCCACCTGTCGTTACCAAAGAAATGCTCAGACTCTCCTTTGCTATTGGTCACATCGAACCAAGGCCTGTCACCACGTCAGTCATACGAGCTCGACCACAAGCGTGCAACATACAGTCCGAAGGCTCCATCGGCCAGAACTTTTTTGGTAGCTGCCAAGATCTCTTCTTTCGCTGCATTCTCGCCACCGGCCTTGACATACTGCTTGGCCTTGTCTTCTGAGATCACAGTCGTGAAGGCTTCCACGAACGTCTCTGGTTTAGTCATGTCTTTGTGCTCAGTCCAGCCTGCTCTCCACAATGCCCGTGCACAATTGACATAGTCAGTCTCATTTTCGCCCTTGCGGAGTGCCACTAGCGCTCTCATAGCTGAGAATGAGTTGTAGGGAAAGTTTGGTGGTTGCGAGAACTTTCCGAGGCCCAGCTCCTTGACGGTGCGTTGTGTATCTTTGTGCAACCACTCACCCTTGGCCTTGACGGCAATTGGAGGTCGATTTCCAGATTCTTTCATCACTATGCCGAGCACTATGGGCACGTAGGTGATTTCGACATCTTTCCAAATGTGTCGATACGTTTCGAGAACATGGAGAGCGAAGAATGCATATGGACTAACGCAGTCGATATATAGCGTGATCTCGTGGGAGGATTAGTATCACTCACACATTTACATAGTGCTTTACTTACTTTTGACATACTTGCAGGATGACTGCTCGTGATATCGTATGTACTGAGGTCGTAGCTCCTGATATATATATATATACTCGGAATCTTTATGTCATCACAAGATTTGTGGCATCAAGCAATTCAGAGAAGGGCTTGCGGGGTAAACTGGGTTCTGCCGAGAAATGTCACAGATCGTCAGATAGACGTTCGGCACGACTTGCCCTCCTTGGACAAAATTTGTCCGCGGTACCAACCTTCCAGGTTTGGAAAGCTAGAGCGGTTTGGATCTTGCGCAAAGATTGCGCGTGCAGTGAAGTGCGGGCATCTTGAGAGTGACTTGCTATTGACGAACGTTGGCCAGAGCACACGGACAATGGTGCCGCGGCCACTTTGACACTCCGCGGATCATCCATACCTATGTATCATACAGTACTTGAGGACAATGTTATCACCTTTGATTTGATTGGATAGGCTTAGAATACATGGCCATGTCATGGACTCTAGCAGCTGTGGTGAATGTGCTTCTACTCATTACAAGCTAGAGACTTCTGTGATCAAAAAGAAATTGTTACTATAGCCATGGATATCAATAGTGATCTACAGCATAACTCACTGTAGCTATAGATTGCTTGGTGCACATCAGCTGCAATGGACTCAGCCGCGACCAGTCTGATGCATGGATTGGATAGGTATATTGCAGGGACAGATCGTGTAGAGTGCCTCTCGCTAAGATGTGACTGGCATAAGATATAGAGCTACGGTACCTAACGTAGTTACGCATTCGCCACGGCAATTGGACAAGCCCAGGTCTGTTCTCCAAGCTATCTCTTGCGAGCACGACTACAGCAGACCACATGACAAAGACTCGACACGTACACGTATACGTTGTAGTCCACTTTGTTTGGCCACGGGTCAAGAGCACGCGGCTAGCACTTGTCCATGGATTGTTTCGACTATAGATCAGACTTATGACAAGGACCGAGTGTATTGCGAGAGCTCAACGTTGATGGAATGCATGGCCGAGAGTTCCGCGCGCGCTTGCAATTTGAACAACGAGCCAAGCTTGCAGATCGGCTTGACGCATGCGCCGCGTCTCCAGCAGCTCGTGAGTCCTAGAGTCTCCCGATCAGAGTCAGCCCTCGTGGCTGAGCAGAGCAAAAACTTGCTGAAACGTCATCGGCTGGTCTGCGTGCCTTGGCTTCACGGATCCGTCCTTTCCTTCTCTACCTACCCTGCCTTGCCTTGCCTACCTGCCTACCCAGCCATCTCCCGTTCTCCCATCTCTCTCCCACTTGCTGCCTGCATCTCGAGTCCTTGCTCTACTTTGTTCAGAGCGCTCTCCATCAAGACTTCTCAATCAGACCTAACAGACACATTCAACAATGGCTTTTACCGCTTCGTAAGTTTGTCTTGACTCGGTGTGGACTCAGGGGCGCATCGCGCTTCTTGAAAGTCCATGCCCAAAGTGCTTTTTACTAACTGACGCTGACTCGGGTAGTGACATTTGCAAGATCATCTTCGCCTTCATCCTCCCTCCTCTTGGTGTCTTCTTGGAGCGAGGCTGTGGTGCTGACTTCCTCATCAACATCCTGTTGACCATCGTAAGTCCTAACACAGCTAACAAGAACTTGCGGCACTTCAAGTGTCGTAGTGGTCGTTGTTGCGCTGAACTTGTCAGACACAAAGACTGACTCGACATAGCTCGGATGGATCCCAGGTATCATTCACGCACTTTACATCATCCTCAAGTACTAGGGACAAAGAGCGATCTAGACGCACGAAAGAGCCTGGAGGAGAGCAGAAGAGGTGTAAAAAGCGCTTGAGAGAAGCACGGAATGTATTGTACCTCAAGTCATGAACCACTGAGTGACAGCACATGAGTATGTCTACACGAACTATATAATCACGTACACCCTGATCTCGACTTTCTTTGCGATCCCTTCAATTCCTTGCTAATGTCCGGCATCTATTTCAAATTCCCTTGCTTCTCATGTTGCACTAATGATTCTAATGAGCTTGAAGAGCTTGATGAGCCCGATCTTGTGTAAATTTCCTCCCGGCAGATAACCTGTTTGGTGCATAATCTCTATCTCCTTGATCACCTTTCTAGCTGTACATTATGGCTGTCCATCGATATATCAGTGTGCACTGCCTGTCTCATCGCACCAAGTCGACAAAGCCAAGAAACTGCACTTGCATACAGACCTCATGCGAAGTGGATCAAGCTGTGATGGCAGGAATGATCTTGGCCAACGATTGAATGATCCATTCCAGTATTCCAGTAAATACACATGTATTCAACATACTGTATGCAAGAAGACGTTACCTGCCACGGCAGGTCACGCAATCATCGGGGTTCATCGAGCTCTTCGTAGTGACGAAAGAGCCCGTCGCTGAACGGCAATCTCGAGGCGAGGTAGGATTGCAGCGCCGGCAGACTCTTCACTCTATCGTGAATGTCCATGACTTTCGGGTACCGCCCCTCGAGTTTGCGCATGAGTCGTGGAAAGGCGAAGCGGAGGCCCTGAATGGTTTGGAAGAGCGCGAGATCGGCGTACGTCATGCCAAATCGGCTCTTCGGGAGTAGCCAATCGCCCTTGGTCTGGATGCATCGTTCAAAGTAATTCAGAAACTTGGGCACGCGATTATCGCGCAAGTCTGCCGCGCGACGCAGGGACTCGGTTTTTTGGTCCTCGTAGTAGAGTGTTACGGCGATCGGGTGGTGTACATCGTGAATCTCATTGGTGAAATCGGCAATGGTGAGTTGCAACTGATTCGTGTGTAGTCGTGCGGCCTCGTCTTCCGCAGAATCGGATGATGATGGAGGAGCGAGACCGAGTCGTGGTCCGAGGTAGAGCAGGATGTTGCTCGTTTGAGACAACCAGAGTCCTTTATGGTGCAGGACGGGAGGTGCGAATGGTGGAGGATTATTGGAGTCTTTGCCCGTGAATGAAGCGTCAATCAGAGGCATGATGCAGTCTGCGGATCGAGCTTCGTTTGCGTGGTCCGTGTAGGATGCGCCGGCGGCCTCGAGTGCCAGACGGATGAATTCGCCTCTGCCTGGTATCTGTGGCCAGTAGTAGAGGTCATAGTGGTCCGACGACATGCTATTATGGATTTACCAGCTGTAAAGAATTAGGAAAGACACAATATACTGCACGGATATGGAGAGAAGATAGGGAATTCCATCTCGCGGAAGGTTGGATCATGAAGAAAGCGGCGGCAATTCTTGTTGTGGAGCCAACACACGTGATGCTTGGCACTGACCATCAATTGCAACTCACTACCAGCCTGTAAAGTCTCTCTCACCCTTCTTCCAATGCTTCTTCTATCCTGATTGACGGTACAACACTCCTATCACGAAGACCCCCTGAGCACTGCGTTATTGTAAATTCACAAGTCTGAAAAGCATAGTCTGAAGCGCTCCACTTCCGCTAGAAGGCTTCAGCATGGCGTCTTCATCATCCTCGTCGCCTCTGCCTGAATCAGGCCATTCCGATATCCTGTACGCCGCCGTCGCCAAGGGCAAGACGATCCTGGCATCTCACTCGAACGGGACACAGAATGCGTCGTCGATAGCGACCCTCATCCTCTCGCGCATCGACCTGCAGGTGGCCTCGAAACAGACGTTTGTGCACCAGCAGTACCAGATTCACTACATCCACACCGCACCCACTGCGCGCATCAAGGACGGCCTCACCTTTCTCGCCATCGGCACCGAACAACTCGGCCGACGTGTCCCCTTTGCCGCCTTGTTTGAATTACAGCGCAAAGTCCTCGCCGCACTCGACGAAGACGCCATTCAATCCGCCACCGGAACGCACGAATTACAGTCCCAACTCGACCCACTTCTCAAACAAGTCTGTGCCGCCGCCGCTTCTGCCAACAACACTATCATCGGAGGAGGAGGTGATAGGGCGCGCGAGGTTCAGCGAGAAATCGACGGGGTCAAAGACATCATGACGCAAAACATCGAACGCGTCCTCGAACGCGGCGAGAGGATCGACTTGCTCGTCGACAAGAGCGCACAATTAGGGTCCTCCTCACTCGCCTTTAAGCGACGCAGTCAGGCCGTCAAGCGACAAATGTGGTGGCAAAAGACGCGCACCACCGCGCTCATCGGACTCGTCGCGCTCTTCCTCATATACCTCATGGTCGGCATCGGGTGTGGCCTGCCTTTGTGGAATAGGTGCTTCTAAATCGTTCCCCTTCTCCATTCTGCATTTCTGGCATGCAATACGTGACGCCGGTAGACATGCGCACTCGAGTTGTATTTATAGTATTTGGCACTGCATAGCAATGAGCGAATGTCAATTGCAGCAAAAGTGTGGTGATTGCATCACTATATTCGTATTATGTATTCCTTCTTCTATCTACATCCCCCTGTCCGTTCCTCTCTACTAGAGAACACCGAAATTCATCATTTTTGTTATTGTACACGCCCTCATAGCTTTGCATTGTCCAGCAATGCGGATCCCTAAACCATAACTCCCTTACAAGTTGTATGCCAGTAGCATGACTGCAATGGACATGGCCAGTCCCGAGAATGACGACTTGACCATGTTACCGGAAGAAGAGGAAGAGATTGGCAGACTGACTGTAGGCAGAGCTGCATTTGGCACTGATGAGGAGGTGCTTGTGATCACCGTCGTGTCTGGCACTGACGGGACTTGAGTAGTGATGATTGTTGACTGTGTCGTGGTCGAAGTGGGGACCACTTGCTCGATGACGGGCACAATTGCCGTGCCAGTAGGCTGCACGACTGCTGCTGTAGTCTGAACGACTGCTGCTGTAGTCTGCACGACTGCTGCTGTAGTCTGCACGACTGCTGCTGTAGTCTGAACGACTGCTGCTGTAGTGGGGATGTACACAGTCGTCGTCTGGTATGTGGTTGCTGTAGTGAAGGTCGAGGTCGAGACGACAGTTCCGCTAGTGACTACAGTAGTGGATGTGACAGGTGTCGTCAAGGTGATGGTGGATGTAGTGAACACCGAGACTGGGGTCGTGAATGTCGATGTCTTACCGTCGGTCGTGACGGTGACTGTGGTCAGAAGCGTTGTCGCGACGGTAGCTGTGGTTGCGGATGTCAGAACAGTGGTGACGACGCTCGTTGCAGGAGTGATAGGAGTCGTAGATGAGACCGAGACCACTGTGGTTGAAGTGACCGGTATGACTGTTGTCAAGGTCGAGACTGACACGCTGACAGACGATGTGGCCTGAGTAGTGGTAGAGGTAGACGATGAAGTCGTGACTGAGGTGCTGCTCAATACGCTGGTGGTCGACTGAAGGACCGTGGTGGAAGTGGAAACAGTACTCGACGATGTAGAGACTGATGGGATGGTGGCCGTGCTGGTCGAAGATTGGACAACAGTGGTGGTTGTGGTGGTGGGGATAACTGGCACTGATGTACTCGACTGTGTTGAAGTGCTGCTTGGCACGACGGTAGAGGTGACCACTACCACTGTCGAAGTGGAGGGCACAATGACAGGTACAATCTGGCTTGGAAGAGTGACAGTTGATGTCCTGATCGATGACGAGGTAGTGGTGGTGGTGGTGGTGCTGATAGTGGTAGACGTGCTAGTTGACGTGCTAGTCGACGTGCTGGTAGACGTGCTGGTGGTAGAGGTGCTGGTAGACGTGCTGGTGGTAGAGGTGCTGGTCGAGGTGGCAGGAGACGAAGTAGTCGTGGTAGTTGTGCTCGTGGTTGGCACTACTACTGAGCTGGTAGACGACGAGACGAATCCGCCACAAGCCGACTGATCAACCATGAGAATCTGAGTGCCGGAGCAGACGGCGCTGCTTGATCCACTCGGTGGGTTTGGTGCGTAGTAGTTGAACGAGCCAAATGCGTCGGGACCACATCTGTAAAAGGTGGACGTCGTCTGGGCATTGTTGCCAGTGTACGTCAGGACGTCTCCATTGAAGCTAAACAGGCCAGCCTGAGCAGCAAACTCCTCGCCACTGCATTGAAATTGTGTTGCCGAAGCCTCTGTACCAGTACAGAAACCGCCAGCGGTTATGTCGGACAACTTGCCATTGACGAATGAGAAGAGGTTGATTGCCTCGTAGGACGTCGGTCCAGAGTAGAGCTGGGCGTCGTCACCGTAGTTGGACAAGCAGTACCCGCTGCTTGAGTCCTGGAGCGCGAAACCAGTTCGGTCAGCTCGTGGGTGGAGGGTGGCGGGGAGGGCGGCGGCCATCGAGGCCGTTAGCAGTGAGATGGTGGTGAAGAGCATGATGGAGAGGTTGGGTTGTGGTAGTGCTCGATCTGCCGGAGGTGAGGAGGTTGGGATGATGCATTCTTGGGAACGGACACTGCAAGCTTATATACGTGCAGCGACTTCAGGACGACCATAGAGCTATTCCTGACGAACCTAGCCATTGTGATCCCGGGTCTTTGTCCCCGACTCCCGCTTGGATGACTTTGTGCCCGAATGTATTTTATGGTCTGAGGCCAATGGGGAAATGGCTGATGTCGCACGACGCCACACTTGTGACTGAGGCGCAGATGCCGCCCATTGTGGGACTCTTCAACGGTGCAAAGAAAGGTCTCACGCACGAGAAGCCACTAGGTTAGCTAGCAGAAGCGTCCTAGGTAGCTATACCTTAAGCTTATGCCTTAAGCTTATGCATGCATATGCGTATATCGCGTGCACGTAAACGTCTGCAGGCCTGATTGCTGCTTTAAGTTTTCAGAAACCAAAGACTTGGCGAGATTCTGAGAATCGGAAAAGGTGGAGTCTTCTGAATGGATGTATTCCACTTGCGAGATAGATCGGACAGCTAGGCATGCCTATAGCTACCAGGTAGGCGCGTACATCATGGATGTAGAATATTGCGCGCACCGCGCTTTCACTTATGGTGGCGTTCGGGGGACAAGAATAAGGTTGTCAGCCATGTCTCAAATTATCGGTTAAAATGTCTCACCATACAAGCACAGTGCATGAAAGCCCAACAAAGGGACGCAAGCGGCGTGCGACATTCATGTGCAGCTGAGAAAAAGAGTGCTAGATACTTCTCTAAGGCTTCGAGAAGCATGTTATCTCATACAAACCCTTCATGACATCTCATGACGGTGAGCAGTAGAGCAATGGTAGCTTTGAGCTTGCAATATGCCCACCTGGGCATGTACTTATTTGCCGAGCTCGGACAATACTGTGACCTGCCAGATGCGACGCCACTCGGCAAGCGTTTGTCCAAGTGAGCCATGTTTTAACAAGTTCATATGTTGCATATGACAACCCTCGGCAGTGACGAGTTGGCATCCCGGTTCCTCGCCGGACGCATAGCCAAGGTTGGCACTAGTTGCGCGAGATATATGTTCGTATTGCATCGGTCCGTGCACAATGAAAGTCGCTTTCTTTGTGCCAAGAGCCGACACAGGTCTCAGTCCGAAGGTTTGTGCCACACGGGAATGATGCTTCAGTGCTTCCATGGAGTTCCGAACGATACAACCGCATTCGTGATGGCACAGCGCAGAAGAGGTCATCAACTTGAGGGACACTTCGGAGAAGCGATGAAGGATGTAGGGAAGGCATCGTTGACCTGCCAGTCCTAAAATCTGACTAGCTGCAAGTCCCTAATGTCAATCATGTGGTCTTGCGACTGTATGAGAGCCACTCAAGTCCATATGCTGCTATTCTTACACTTCGCTCAGATTGCCGGTGCTTGTGCCGATGTACCCTGTCGGATCGCTGAGGTTGGCCTGCAGTCTTTGACTCTTATTGCAGACGTTCCGCAATGATTATGATTGCACAGCAACGAGTCATCCATAGTAGGCAAAAGATCGCTGCAACTTATTGAAATGGATCAAGCAGACGGAACGGAAAATAGCAGTTCGAGGACCTATGTGTCGTTCCCGTGTTGTAATCGCCAGCCATCCTTTGGGCGAGCAATTGATGGCCTCGATCGGGGGTGACAAGGTTAACGTTGCTATTTTGCGATCCATGCGCGAAAGCCGTTGCATATGCATGCATCGTTCGCATTGTGGCGCTAGATTAAGGCTAAGACTACGGTATGCACGTCCCCACATACGGTATGTTGAGAATTAAGCTCGACCACCCAGGCATGCTGTAGCTGTACCTAGCGCGCTGAGACCTCCAGAGAAAGATGCTGCACGGACAGTGAGCTGCTCTTCAAGGTGGAAATCTGCTTGTCACTTGACTTCCCAAGAAAAATTCGTACTGAGACCACGCTGGCCAAGCTTTCTGGAAGTGAAGCGACATGCATATGGCGTACGAATCTTGGATGTAAATTCGGCCCTTCACAAATCGTGCAGCTCGTAGATGTTACTATGCTTGCGCGAGCTCTGGGAAACTCGTTGCTATTGATCACTTTGTTCTTGATGTTTTGCAAAGCTCAACCATCCAATACCTAGCTGTTTCTACCAAAGTTTACCTCAGAATAGCACAAACTCAAATCAAAGCTCCCAACCTCCATCAGACTCAAAAGTGCAATTGAGATTTTGAGTCTTTGGTTGCTGATATTCGTGCTCACCGTTGTAGCGCTTGGATCGTCCTCATGTAGGCAGACACTTGTTATGAGCTATGCTCTATTTCAATAATAATCCAAGTGGTTCCCATGCCGAGTTATCCTGTCGACGTCTTCTTTCCTCTTGCAACTTTGACATATGCAAGATGATGACGAACCTGATAAGCAGCTCAGTTCTAGGCCATCTGGCTTTCCATTATTCTAGACAAAGTGTTTTTCCACGCGTAGCAAGCGCAACTGTCCTGTTCGCACATGGTACTTAGCACTTCGAGTGTGGCTGGTCTGGCTAGCATTCTAGCTAGACGTCTGAGCTCGTCTGATGGTCTCTTGGCTCTCTCTTCACTTACGATTGTGGCAGATTTATGGAACGTACGCGTTTGACAGCTAGCATTGCCCAGCTACTGATCGGCAAGCACACATTAACTCGACCTCACACTCTTCATTGCTCGTCAACGCGACGCAAGCAGAGCTACATGCGTATCGGCATTACAAGAGTGTCAAGTCACTCTATCAATACACAGAGTGCTTGCTCGCCGAAGTCAGGCAGCTCGATCGAACGATGTTCTACGAACAAACCGTTCTTACAAGCAGGAAAGATGGTTTGAGCGTCGTCTGGCTTGCTGCGACCCTAGGAGCCAAACACTCCTTGAAGAGGATTCAGAAGAAGGACTATCTTGCAGTCAATATCAATAAGACATGCAAGTATATCATAGCCCCTGCAGAGCCGTTGGCCCTTCGAACTAGCAGTTCGTTGATGGTCGGAGTCTCTCGAGTATTTTCTCGACAATGCGGGTACGTCTGACCCAGTCCACAGGAGAACGTGCTCATCTCTCAGCTTCCTCTACGGTATACAGCTGTCATTCATCGTTGTTTCGTTCTCATCATGTAGCGGACGTCTTTGCAGCACATACAAAGATCAAGCAGAATCTTCTCTGCCTTCAAGCCTCTGTCAATGTTGACCTGGATATGCCAGGCGCTTCTCGAAGCAGACCGGATGCTCTTCTACTGCCGGACGATCCGAATTTTGATGTCTGTACGAGAAAGCATAGCAAGCTCAAAGCTGATAAGGATAGTTGGATATGCTCATGATGCCGCGCTTCGAGATTCTCGAACCCGGCATGGATCTCTCGAATTTGTCCGTTACATCACACGACGATGAATCGAGTCGTTCGGCAATTCAGAGCGTGATGCCAAATGATCAGCTTACATCCCTTTCCTTCACAATGGATCCACAAGCAGTGATCAACAGACCTTCCCTCGGCGAAATAGGGCTCGAGGGTTATCTGGAAGTGGAGGACGACGAAGGTCTAGGATTTGCTTTTGATGCAAACGGAGAGATTGTTGAAGAGCCCGTGATGAGTCAGAGTCGCCGGCCAATGCCTGATACACCAACGAGAAAACGTCCATTAGACGAAATGACGCATGCGCAATCGCGAGGAATGACTCCTGATATGCCTGCCAAGAAGGCACGTTCCACTCCTAGTGTAAGTGATGACCAGACGGGGTGGAATCAAAACTCATGAAAGTCACATAGCGCTTTTGACAAAATCTTGCCACAAGTTGGACTATTCGACGGATTAGAAGAGCTTTCTCCGATCCAAGCAGTCGATCCGCAATCTGATGTGGTGCAACAAGCTGTAGAGCTTGACTTGGATTTTCTCGAGGATCGCCCGATCATGGCACAAGCTGCTTCTACGCATGCTCGAAAGCGCAAAGCTCGAGTGCTTACCTTGGATAGTGTCATCGAGCTCCCATCTAGTGCTTTAAAGGATTGGCAGAGCACATATCCGATGAGCATGAAAAAGCAGAAGCTGATGCGAATGTCGAAGCAGAATAGCAGAATCACGAAGGAGAATGCGAAACTCTATACTTGGGGTTATCAAGGTCGCATTGCCCACCCTCTACTGCAAGATATCTTCTGTCGCAAATTGCCTGGAGTGCTGCTGCCGGACTCAGATCCACATCCGCTTGGAATTGCCACAATCCCAAATCAACATGACGCGCAGTTGAGTCCTGAGGTTGCTCTAGGCAACAACAGCTTGCACAGCGAGATCGAGCTTGGACGTCGTGCTGAAACAGAGGAGCGAGAATTTACCAGTGGTCAGAATTCGTTCTTGCCATGGAACATCTCTCGGGAAGGTTCTCAGATTCGATCTGTTAGCGGTGCAGGAGTCTCAACCAATAGCTTGCTAAACACTCCACGACAATTCAGCTTTATGCAGACTCCGACCTTGAGGTCGAGACCAGCAAGTCTCCGACCAGGAAGCCGTGCCAGTGGAGCTATTGGAATGGGCGGTCTTGAGCGAGTCGATAGTCAAGAAGGCAATAAGATCCATGTCGTCTCAGATACCCAAACTGATTGATTAGTGCCTGAAGATGCTGAGGAAGAAGAATTGGCAGCAGAAATCCGGGTCATCAATAAAGAAGGAACCAACGACTCACAATACATCTTGCACGCTATGCAGCAAGAGTCCTTGAATTTCCTAGAGTGCACATTCGACTTGACGGATGCACACAGCTAACATGGCCAGATATACCAGGAACAAATTGATGGGTTTGACACAAGAGATTGGGAAGGAGCCAACGATCAAATTCAGTGTTGTGGTGCCGCCGAGAGAGACTACCGCCTTTGTCGCAGCCCAGGTAAGGATAGTTCTGAAGAATGGCAGGTGCCAAGAATAACCTGAGCAAGGCTTTCTCTCATGTGTTGTTGCTAGCGACACGAGGTGCCATACATGTCAATCAAGACGAAGCGTACGCAGCAATAACACTTTCCGGACTGGTCGAGCCGACGATGTAGATGGCTCTCATGAAGGCCGTCATCCAGATATTTGCTGAGCATATGACCATAAATCTAGAATACCAGCTGTATGCCTTTTCCTCCTTGAATTACACAAACTGCTATGCGTACTTGTTGCCCGCATGTCAAGCAATCGAGCCAAGACTCGTGTTGCAAACAAGAGACAAGCCTGCTAAAAATCACAGCAACTCGCCAGACCGCGCCGTACTCAGACATATTATATAAATCCCATCGTTGGACCTGGTCGAGTTGTCCTGCTGGGTATCCTTGCAACCTGGAAGGTCGAATGGAGCACTCCACAAATTTAAAGCCGCTGGTGGCTGCAGCACGGACACGCCAATAATGCTTGGCCCCTGCAATTGGCCATGGCTCAAGCTTCTCCAGCCTGCAGACGATCCGGTACCGTCCACGCTGCAGAGTCCGTAGCCAGCTGATGGTGGATCTCATACATTCAGGTGGCATGTTTGAAGATCTCCACACCAGGGCCCAGTCATGCTTCCTGATGTGCCTCTTTGTGGGGTTGTAAGGGCTGGGAGATAGATGATGACTGGCATGAAGACAACAAAGGTGTATAATTGCTCATTTTGTTCCCAATTAGATGCTCCTTTTATGCCTCAGTGCGCACTCCCCGTGCCAGAAAAAATCGCTCAAACAATGAAACACGACAGAAAATGTCAATTTCACAACTCATCAAGATGCCTCTATATCTACTCTCCTCTTCTGATTTGACAAATCCGTGACGAGTTGGAACTTTGTACCGCAAGATTTGAGATGCGGTACATCAGCCTGATTGCATGTTTGACAGCTCTTGTTCGAGCGCACTTTACGCTCGATGCTCCGGTGTCGAGAGGTTTTGATGACGGTACTCAAGAGCGGATTGCGACCATTGCCAGACAACTGACGTGAATTCAGATCAAGAACCGACCGCACCTTGTGGTGGATTCAACAGCGTCAATTCGACACGGAGTCCGCTGGCCTTGAGCGGTGGTCGGTACCAGATTGATTCCCATCACGCGAGTGCGGTGGTCTCAGTCGTCCTGGCGACTGAGGACTCGATGTTTGGCATGACGGCCGTGCAGCAGTACACCTTGACTGGTCTCGGGACGTTCTGTGCTCAACTCGGCAATCTATCGGCATACACGGCGGGTCAGAATGCCACGCTGCAAATCATCTACAAGAGCTCGAGCGAGTCGTCCAACTTGGTGAGTATCTGCGAGACAGATGTGTCCGGTCGTCTTGCTCGTGATTTTGACGCGCTGACACTGACAGTATCAATGTGCCGATGTGCAGCTCACGAACCAGGCCGTGACACCGTCGAGCTGTGTGAATGGGACGGGCATGGTAGCGACGAATTTGCGCACGGGTAGTATCGCACTGTCAAACTCTGCAAGTACCACGACTCAGCCTGCAAGCACAGGTTCGACGAGTGCTGCAAAAGTCTCTGGAGCCGAATCGCTGCCCGGTCTGACCATGACTATGTTTTGTGGCATTTCGTCGCTGTCGCTCTTTGTCGCGGGCCTGATCTCTTCTTGAGAGCCTCAATCAGAACGGGACATTCATGGCATACGAGGTGACTACCTTTCAGAAATTCATAGTAATTCAAGGACATTGCGATCTAGGATAGTCTTGGTGTATCTGTAACATCCCTGCACTGCCAGTTGTGCCAAGATGCCTCTAAATTCGTGGAGGTCGTACTCTCATACGACAACTTCTGACCCGATGAGGGAATCGAGCTCCACCATACTACAGGACATGACGTTCAATGAAATGGTCGATGTGCACATCACAGCATATCAGCGCGTTCCATACGTATTCGACCTTATTGTGATACATTGGTCACATCAAGCGCTTGCAGAGACACGAGAATAATGTCGGCGCCATTACCCAAACGAATATTAAAGGTACTCAAATGCTGAACAGGTTGTCGGCACACAGACTGACGCCATGGACAGGAGACGGAACGCCTGGTGAGCGACTCGCCGCCGGGCATCCAGGCGGTCCCGTTTGAGGACAATCTGCGGTACTTCAACATCCAGATTGAGGGCCCGGCACAGTCCGCTTACGAAGGCGGCATCTTCAAGCTCGAACTGTTCCTGCCGGAAGAGTACCCCATGGTCGCGCCGAAAGTGCGCTTCCTCACGAAGATGTATGCCCTTCTTGGGAACGCCATCCTTTGTCTCTCCCTTTCGTCTCTGTATGCGATGAGGGGGGCACAGAGGCGAGGTCGGGAGTGCGTGTGATGCAAAGGAAATACTGACGACAGATTCCAGATATCATCCAAACATTGATCGACTCGGTCGAATTTGCATGGACACACTGAAAAGTAAGACGACGACGACGACGATGGCAACTCCCGTATCAGGGGGGTGTAACACAAGTCTTTTCGATGTTTGATGTATGGCGCTGACGAGCTACTTTAGGCGCTTGGTCTCCGGCACTGCAGATTCGTACCGTGTTGCTCTCCATTCAGGCATTACTCTCGGCTCCCAATCCAGATGACCCGTTGGCCAACGACGTCGCTTCCGCTTGGAAGGAAGACGAGGCTGCTGCCATCAGGACGGCACAGCAATGGACAAAGCAGTACGCAAAGTGAATGAAAAATGTCACTCGTCGAGGGGAATGGGATTGTACAGGCTTCATGAAGGCGCATGAACGTGACAACTGAAAAGGCACTGGCAAGCATGCAAGTGTTCTATATGACAGACAAAATTTCGTGGTGTCTCATCTATCCTGCATCGATCATGCCACGAGCCAGTCTTTAATACGAATGCAGAAGCAAGAGGGTAGACGATTCTCTCTACACATGCTCAAAGATTGGGCATAGGTGAAGATTTATGTTAGAGGAAAGAAATCATAAATAGAGCTCGCTATGCTGCTTAACGGACTGATGGCTTAGCTCCCTTGCTTTGCTAGATGACAGTCAGTAATCATTTCATAGCACGGACACTACGAGCAACTCACCATCTTCGAGACCTTTGATTGCTGGGCCTTGGCGGCAGAGTTGGCCTTGGCAGCCTTCTTTGCCGAGTCGCTAGCGACCTTCTTGTCCTTTCGCTGCTTGGTCGATTCAGTTCGGGCGGCAGCTCGTGCTTCCGGTCGTTGTCTCTTCTTGATGTCGTCGAGTGATGCTCCGACAATGGCTCGCTGCACCTTTACGGTCTTTCGTGATCTCTTCTTTGCAGTCTCCTCTGAAATTCCCTTCTTGTGCATTTTACGGAACAGGACGGTCCATCCGATCTTTCGAGGGTTCTTTCGCTGGAGGAAGAGGGACTCTGACTTTCCATTGAAGAATCGGAAGATCCTGTTGTCTACACGGACATACAGCTTTCCAGTTCCCTGCGAATTGGTCAATAATCTATTCTAGAAACGAAACACTTCGACCCAGCGAAATCCAGCGCATGCATAATCCGTAGCCTGACAACAGCACATCAAAGCTATAAAGTCGTCGTCTTGGAGCTTCTTTGTGTCGCTAAGGCTGTGATGTGCGCAGATACGCCAAATTCGTCGGGTCAAAGTCTGACAAAAAAAAGTGACTAACAGGATATATCTTGGCTCCACTGAAGGAATCGAGCTCGACCTTCATGTTGATTCGAGTATAAAGGGAGATACACTGGGCGATATAGGCAAATCTAATGAACTACTTCTGCAGGATTTTCGGACAATCCTGGTGAGAAGCGGACGGCGGTAGACTCGTGCACGGGATCGTGTTTGGGGGACGACAAAGGAGCGGGAGCGCGGGAAGAGCTCGGCTAAATGTTTTGCGT
This sequence comes from Taphrina flavorubra JCM 22207, assembly GCA_000836175.1. Lineage (NCBI taxonomy): Eukaryota > Fungi > Ascomycota > Taphrinomycetes > Taphrinales > Taphrinaceae > Taphrina > Taphrina flavorubra. The sequence continues at coordinate 77,895 of DF819258.1, read as the reverse complement.
GACGATCAGCTTTTGACCCGTCACGGCTTCACTTTCACGGTTGCTCTCCTCTACACATGAACCACGTATACATCACACAGCAAAGCATTGAGCTGTCTTTTATCTGGAGCATTGCTGGCGACCGCTTTTCCTGTCGCTGTCGTTCACTATACAGTGCAAACGGACTTGCTTCGAAGCGTTGCGCACTGTGTTCGGATCAGGTGCACGGAAGAGTAGCTAGATTCGCGGCATGTGCCAGGCACTAAATAGGGTTGACTCGATTTGTACTGGCACATTATGACCGTCCTATATTTTGAACCTGTGCTGGATGTATTCCTGACTATGCCGTTACCATATCTCTTAGAGGAGTACACCGTCTATATGTATGTCTCCGTGAAGACCTCAGAACGCTGCACAACATGTGCGTGCACTCATTCGAGCTCCCGCCAGAACGCTCTCGTGCTTGGCTGAACTCGATGCAGAAATGGATCCCGTGTGTCCTGTCATGGAAGAATCACGGACGAAATGTGCCGTGGAGAAGCCGGTTTCCAGTTGAGCCATGACAAAAAATGTTGCGTTTCATGTACCTGCTGTCTCAGACAGGTCTAGTCAACCTCGTTCTCGCTCAGCAGTATATCTGTCTGCTGCAGACTAGGCTATTGTACTTGACATCGACATAGGTGAGTATCTTACCATGGATCACTGTCGGAAGCGATGATGCTATGCAATCAGATGTTAGAAAATTGATCCTTCACGGACCTGTAATCAACTATAAAACGCACTGAGCTCTTCTGACAGCGATCCGATCCGTTGCGCGATTCGCTAACAAGCTCAGTGTGATCTGGTACTGTCCGAAGAAGCGAAGATGTGTGGTATACTGGGTTGCATGATATCCGATCCTGCGGGCTTTGCTTGTGCAGATCTCAGTGAGGGACTATACATATTGCAACATAGGGGTCAAGATGCCGCAGGCATGGTCACATGTGGATCCAAGGGACGTTTCTATCAGGTCAAGGGTAACGGCATGGTTTCCTCCGTATTTGGAGGCCCAAGTGTGATGCAAGGCCTTGTCGGCAATATGGGTCTGGGACATCTGAGGTATCCGACTGCCGGTTCGTCAGCAAATTCAGAAGCTCAACCATTCTATGTAAACTCACCTTACGGAATCTCTTTGGCACACAACGGCAATCTCACGAACGCGCCGGCACTCAAAGAGTTCCTCGACGAAACTGCACACCGACATATCAATACCGAATCAGACTCCGAACTTTTGCTCAACATATTTGCTTCATATCTGGAGGAGACGGGTAAAGTGCGAATCAAAGCGGAGGATCTTTTCACGGCTCTCGAATCGATGTATCACAAGTGCGAAGGTGGATACGCCTGCGTCGCCATGCTAGCGGGATTCGGTATCATTGGATTCCGTGATCCGAACGGTATCAGACCATTGGTACTTGGTGAGCGTCAAACAAAGCATGGAAAGGACTATATGTTTGCTTCGGAATCTGTTGTGCTGGATCAGCTCGGATACTCAAACATGCGTGATGTTCTGCCTGGAGAGGCAATCATCATTCGACAACGCAAGAACAAAGCAGTGACCACGGAAAATGGGGAATACGCTCAATATGATCCGATCGTCTCTCAACGTCAAGTTGTCCCGATAGTCACCTACACGCCCGATATATTTGAGTACGTCTACTTTGCCAGGCCGGACTCGATTATGGATGGCATTTCAGTCTACCGCTCGCGTCTCGTGATGGGTGTCAAACTTGCCGGTGGAGTAGTTAAGGCTTTCGGCAAGGACTACAAGAACATGATTGATGTCGTTGTTCCTGTTCCAGATACTTCTCGCAACTCGGCACTAGAGTTGGCGCAATATCTCGACCTCAACTACAAGGAGGGCTTCATCAAGAACCGATATGTAGGTCGGACATTCATCATGCCGGGCCAGAAACTGCGTCGTCAAAATGTGCGTCGAAAGTTGAACGCTCAGGGCCAGGAATTCCGAGGCAAAAATGTCCTCATCGTGGACGACTCGATCGTGCGCGGAACGACGTCTCGCGAAATCGTGCAAATGGCACGCGACGCCGGCGCGAAAAAAGTCTACTTTGCGTCGTGCGCGCCACCTATACGACACAACCACATCTACGGCATCGACCTCGCGGACCGCACCGATCTCGTGGCGCACGACCGCGACGACGAGGCGATCGCGCGGGCCATTGGTGCGGATAAAGTCATCTACCAAGTGCTGGAGGACCTGGTGGCCGCGTGTCGCGAAGAGTCCACCCGACCGGCCGTCACCGCGTTCGAAGTCGGTGTCTTTAGTGGCGAGTACATCACCGCCGGCGTCGACGAGCAATACCTCGCCCACCTGGAAGCTACCCGCGAACGCAACGCACGCGTCAAGAGCGACGCCGGCGTCGAGCAGGCCGTCATGGCGGACGTCGAAATCCCCGCCATGGAAGACGTCGCCTTATATAATGGACACGCGCAGCAATCCGATGGCTGTAAGCGTGGATAGAATCTCCCTCATACTTTTCTTCACCTTTTTCTTTTGTGTCGAGTGATGAGCTTACATGTTGTATATTCAATTGCGTTTTGGGGTTCTTTCGGGTGGGTAATATTGGCATAGTTTCAGCAAAGATTCATGGACATAGAAGGTAGACTTGTGCAGTCTCAATTGAGCAAGGTTTAGAAATATACTTGTTGACTTTTTTTTTTCCGGCATCTATAGTAAAACGCGCCAAAAGGATGGAAGGGGAAAAGAATGATGCCTAATTGGCCTTGGCGGACAACATGTCCTCGGGCTTGATCCATTCGTGAAACTTCTTTTCGTCGCCAAAGCCGAGGTTGATGAACTCTTCCTTGAGTGTGGTGCCCTTTTTATGGGCCGTCTTGGCGATTTTGGCGGCATTGTCGTATCCGATGTGCGGGTTGAGGGCGGTGACGAGCATGAGTGACTCGTTCATGATTTGCGCAATCTTTTCGCGGTTGGCGGTGATGCCGACGACGCAGTTCTTGGTGAAGGAGCGGGATCCGTCGGCAATCAGGCGGATGGATTGCAGGAGGTTCTTGATCATGACGGGTTTGAAGACGTTTAGCTCGAATTGGCCCATTGACCCGCCCACGGAGATGGTGGTGTTGTTGCCCATCACTTGTGCGCACAACATGGTCATGGCCTCGCACTGTGTCGGGTTCACTTTGCCCGGCATGATGGAACTGCCTGGCTCATTCTCCGGCAGACTCAATTCTCCCAATCCACATCTCGGGCCCGACCCGAGGTAGCGAATGTCGTTGGCAATCTTCATCAGCGAGCAGGCTACCGTGTTCAGTGCGCCCGAGGCCTCCACAATGGCATCGTGGGCAGCGAGTGCCTCAAACTTGTTGGGGGCAGTCTCAAATGGCAGACCGGTGAGCTTGGAGACTTCTTGGGCAATCTTGACATCGAAGCCGGCCTTGGTGTTCAGTCCCGTGCCCACGGCGGTACCACCCTGCGCCAACCTGCTCAATCGCTTGATGGTGCTCTCAACTCGCTCAATGCCATATTCCAGCTGTGTGACGTAGCCACTAAACTCCTGCCCAAGAGTCAACGGCGTGGCATCCTGCAAATGTGTCCTTCCAATTTTGATGATGTCCTTGAACTCCTGGCCCTTGGCATCCATTGCACCGTGAAGTTCCTTGAGTGCCGGCACGAGGTTGTTCGTGATTTCCATGACGGCGGCAATGTGCATTGCAGTCGGGAAAGTGTCGTTGGAGGATTGTGACATGTTGACGTGATCGTTTGGGTGGACGGGCTTCTTCGATCCCAACTCACCTCCCAGAATCTCAATGGCTCGATTGGAGATGACTTCGTTCGCATTCATGTTTGATTGAGTGCCAGAACCAGTCTGGAAGACGACGAGCGGGAAGTGGGACAGTAGCTTGCCCGAGATGACTTCGTCTGCAGCTTTCTGAATAGCCTTGCCAACCTTTGGATCGAGACCGTACTCCATGTTGACGGTGGCAGCCGCCTTCTTGAGGATACCAAAGGCCTTGATGAGCGGAGGAGGCAGACGTTCCGTGTCTCCACCAATGTCAAAGTTCATGAGGGAACGTTGCGTCTGTGCACCCCAGTAACGGTCGCTGGCCACCTTGAGCGGACCGAAAGTATCGGCCTCTTCCCTGTACCCTCCAGCAGCAGAAGACATGATTCGAGCAGAGACGGAGAAGGATCTGGTGCAATTCAATCTCGATGACCTCGCAAGGGCAGGGACGAGCAGCCTGGCTGACCGGAGATAGGACATGGAGCGTCACGACAAGGCAAGAGGGCGAAGGATGTGAGTGAGTAAGCAAGAGAGAGAGGAACGAAAGCGAGGATGGAGGAGGTCATATGATCTGGAGACCGCGAAAGAGAGAGAGAAGAGTAGCGCAGGCGGGAGGAAGGAAGCAACTTTGGCAGCGTTTCCAACTTTCTCCGGCCGGCTCCGTTCTTTCGCTCCTTGCCCCGATCCTGCGACTCTTCTACTCGTCTTTCTACACTATTAGATATCCTTCGTTTCTCTTCTTTGCACGTAGTCGAGTCGCGGCGGTGTAGATATAGGCACTGGCGCATATCACAGACATTCATCGCACACTCTGCTTGAGCCGGGAATGCTCACTGGTCAAATTGTGTTATAGCAATCTACAATATTGACGACATGCTCAAAGTCGGTCTCGATGTGCAGACTGTGCTCGGTCTCGCGGCAGTTATATACACGGCCATCCGCTCATATCGACGCGCCAGTCTGACTGGAAATGGTATCATGGCAGCTCTACTCGTTGGCACTCTGCACGCCATACATCCCTTCCGCGTCCTCTCCCTCCTCCTCGTCTTCTTCATCTGCGGCACAAAGTTGACGAGCTGGGGAAGTGACATCAAGGATGAATTGCTCACGGACGAACACGAAGGCCGTGACGAGCATCGAGATAATGATCAAGGTGGAAGCACCGACAAAAAGACTGATCAGACAAAACAAGAACAGCCAAAGAAGGAGAAGAAGAAAAAAGGCCGCACGGCGACACAAGTCTTTTGCAACGCTGGGCTGGCGACCATCCTGTGCACCATCCACCTCTTCACCGCGAACGCCGACGCCAACAACACACCGGCATACCTCTCCACCGGCCCATGGCCGCACCACCCATCCCTCAACGACCTCCTCATCCTCGGCGCAGTCGCACAATACGCCTGCAGCGCAGGCGACACCTTTTCCTCCGAAATCGGCATCTTGAACGACCACTGGCCCATCCTCATCACCACCTTACGCACCGTTCCCCCGGGAACAAACGGCGCCGTCTCCCTCCTCGGCCTCATCGCCGCCTTGATGGGCGGCTCCATCGTCTCCCTCACCGCCGCCATCGCCATCCCCTGCCACTCCCTCCGCACCCGCCTATTACTCTTCGTGCTCGGTCCCAGCGCGGGATTACTCGGCAGCCTGATTGATTCCCTCCTCGGCGCGACATGTCAACAAACACTCTACAATGCCGACATGAAAAAGGTCATTGAAGTGCACGGTGGCGGGCGTCACCATCACCATCATCGTACCGGCGGCAACGGCGACGGCGGCAACGACACGCACCAGACTCGGTTGGAAAAGGACAAGGGTCGCAAACGGTATATCGTCATCGGACACGATTTGCTCGACAATAATCAAGTCAACTTGCTCAGCGGCATCCTCACCGTCATCATCACCACCGGCTCCATCCTACTCGCTGCCCGACTCTCTGCACTCTTGCCCGTTCGGGGTTCGTCCTAGGATCATCATCACTCCTTCTGCGAGAGGTTATGGACAAACAAGTCAGGAAAGCAAATAGGTAATTGTTATTGTGGCTCTCAGAAGGCCTATTAGATTTTAAATGATATGTCGGGATATGATGCGATTATGATTATATGAATGAATGAATGAATGAATGACAAGAAGCCATTTCAGTATACCAAATTCAACCTCTGAATAAATGCCCAATACCTGCCGTGGCTGCCAATGTCGTCCCCTCCTTCTTCCCTTGATATTTCTCTTAAAATGTCGTGCAAATATAACGGGTTTTAGGCAGACATGTGTCGAGACCGAATCGATGCTTGTGGGAAAACCGTATTCTTTACATGGCGTAGGCACTCATGCGCGACGGGCCACGGACTTCCACAAAGACATTCGACGTCCGAAACATCTTTTCAAATTCGTCCGCCACGCGATTGAAGCTCGAGTTCGCGCCCTTTTCAAGACTGAAGATGGCCTCGGAGCCATTCTCAAATGGCCGCACCTCGATCCTGAAGCGGACCGCCTTGAGACTCAGGGCGTTGCGATTCGCCAACCGTCCACGAACGACGCGCATGCGGCGATCGTCCTCGACAACCTTGATGCCCAAGTTGTTTCTCTCCCACCGCTTGAGTGAATCTACAATTTCCCGTTGGAGGTTCGGTGGATTGTACGTCGTGTGCACGAACCTGTTGGCTGGCTTCACGCCCAGCATACGGGCAAAGAAGCCTTGCTTCGCAGCTACGGGCGAGGGCGTAAATTCTGATGGGTGGATGAACTCTGGCGTCGCAACTCTTGCCCGTGTCTCTTGTGGTAGATTGAGTCGTGGAGGTGGAGGTGCCACTCGCCGAGCTGCCAGCTGACTGTGATTCGTGGGAGGATGTCCTGGTGGACTTGAATGATCTAGGGGTGGTGCCAACTCGAACCGTGGTGTTGGGGCGGCCGGTGCGTTCCTATCGGAACGTAGTATAGACATCTTTCGACCGAACCAGCTCTTTTTTGGTACAGGCTGTTCCATTTCCTCGAGAGGTATGTCGTTACCGCGGCGGTACTGAGTTGGAGCACTGAAGAATCGTCTACCAGTGGATGCAGTCTTGGCCGGAGCTTGGTGCTCGAGACTCGATATTCTCTGGGAATCCTTGTCCACAGCATTTTTGGACGGATAATTCCTCATTGCTGCAGCTGCAGCGGAGGAAGCATTACCTTGCCTTGCGACACTGTTTGCACTCAATTCTCCTAGCGCGGCTCGTGGTCTAGCAGGGTAGGAATAGCCCTTCACGGCCTTTGGTCGCTGATTCGAGTTCTCCTGTGTAGCAGCTGCTGCCGCAGCTGCTCTCTGAATTTCTTCCTCCGCATCTGCATACCGGTCTCGCTCCTCCTCGAAAATTCTCGGCAAGGGTGCAGCGACTTCAGCAGACTTGTGCGCCCTTTGTTTCTGGTCGACCTTGGCCGAAGCAGAAGGTTCTGTCGAACTTGGACGCGGGATACTCAGGGCATCAAACGGAATCCTAGGCAATGCTCGTGCCTGATATGTTTCAGGGTCTTCGAGCACTGACGTTGGAGATGTTGAAGTGTTGAATGCCATATCGAGAAATTGACTGAACTCGGCAGACATCTTTCGGGTTGTCTCGTCCTCCAGAGGCTGCTTCATTGGAGAGACTGGCGCCAAACGTTTGGACGGCGACTCTCTTCTCGGCAGAGCATAATTGACGACGCCATGGTCTACAATGGGAGGTGCCAGGTCAGTGGTAGTGGGCACACTCGGAGCCGTCTCTCTAGGCCGCTTCTTGGTAGCCCCGAAACTGACACCACGTCTGTGAGATGAGGCAGCCGACATTTTTGAACCACGACTAGCACTCTTGTGGTGTCCTTTGCGTGATGAGGCGCTCTTCTTTGACTGGACACTACGTACGCTACGCCTTGAGGCAGACTTTGGTAGTCTTGGTTGCGGCACTTCGTCCCCACCATAGTCCTCAAGTCTGTCATGACGGTATTTGAGCAAGAGCAAGTAAAAGGTCTTCTCCGAGTTGGGCTCAGGAGCCAGGAGTTTCTGAATGATGAGCTCTTTTGGAGCACCCCTCCATAGAGTCTGTAGGTTGCGCAGTATCTCACGATCGATGTCCTCAACGCTATTCACAGGTCGTCCAAGCTCTTGATAAGTCGGAGCACGAGGCAGCTTTGGCCCTCGTGTGCGTTTGTACTTCAACAACAAAGGGTGTGTCAAGATGTCCTCAGTCTTGATGCGCCTGACTGGATCAGGGTCCAGCATTCTCCACAACAAGTCCTTTGCTTCTGGACTCAAGGACTTGTGCATGACAAATGCACCCTTTTTGACCTTTGATAGCAATTTGCTAATATCTTCGTCGTCAAATGGCAAGTGACCAGTGAGCAGAGCGAACAAGATTACACCGCAAGACCATATATCACTTGGTCCACCGTGATAATTCTTGCCAGATACAATCTCGGGACTAGCATAGTGAGGGGATCCACAGGCAGTCTGTAGCAGCTGTCCCGACGGCTCGAGAGCAGCCATACCAAAGTCAGCGACCTTGATGCGCTTGTTTCTGTCTAGGAGCAGATTCTCAGGCTTGAGGTCTCGATGACTATCCACAATTAGCTCTGTGTATGATAGATTGTGCTTCGCACTGACCAGATGTTGAAGCGATGACAGTAATCGACTGCACTTATGATTTGTTGTAGGTAGTCGACAGCCTCAGCTTCCGGCAAGAATCGTCGTTGCACGAGGTAATCAAACAGTTCTCCACCTTCGACGTACTCGAGGACAAGATACAACTCGCCTTTGTTTTCCCAGACGTCGTAAAGACGCATCACATGCGGGTGCTCAATAAGTTTCATGATGATGACCTCGCGTTCGATGCCATACGGCAAGCCTCCGACTTTCTCTTGTGGACGACCTTTCTTGTCCTTGCGAACAGTCGCTGCCGTGACTTTCGGGACAATCTTGATTGCTGCAAGCTTGCCGGTGACGACATGCTTGGCCAATCTGACACGTCCTGCGACATGGTCAGTCTTGTGACTCGATAAACAATAATAACAACAAAAAAGTACTCACCACTGCTGCCGAGTCCCAAGGTCTTGCCCAACCTCCAGGGTCCTATGTAAGCCTTGTGTCGTTTGGCATCGCTCCCATTACTGTTGACTGAGAACTCGGAGACCTGAGAGACCTGACTGACTCGTTTATCGGCTTGTATCGGCAGCGGATGCGGACGCTGAGCCATAAGAGGTCCAGGCTCTTAATTGTTAGAGAGTGTGATGAAATGAATGACTGTAATTAGTATTATTGGTGAGCGAGCCGTCAATCTATAGTGCTTAGACCTGTAACGCGAGTGCTAATATGCTTGCTAGCTCATATGCCTGTATTCCTCGACACTCCCAGGCTCTCCATGCCAGAACAACTGTGGTTGCAGAGAACGGTGCTGCGAGTGCTGTAGCGGAACAAAGGGGGGCACACCGAGGAATGCGCCACAGTGAGATATTTGTGTTGCTCCACTCTGCGACTTCTAGGCCCGTACTGCGGGCAATAGCAGGTATGGCTCGACGTGCTTCCTAAGGATAGATGCATCCATTACCGGAATAGTACACGGCATGCATTCTATCATTCACCATATCAGTGCGTACAGGTCTGTGTACGTACCCGTGTCTGCCAGAAGTGGAAGGAGTCAACAAATATCAAAACTCTCGGCTAGTTGACTAGTTATGACGCTACTTGTCACAGAGCTTCCGCCGCACAAGCTTAAGAGTGCCACAACATCGTCCTTTAGCGATGACCGGGAGTAGCTATAGGTGGATGATGATTGATGGTGATATAGGACATGACAATTATCTGGGACTATTTGCCGATATATCATAATGACATCGTTACTGTATACGTACCGAACCAGCTGCCCAAGCTACTAGACAGCTCGGGAAGCAGTCATTGCATTCTTGTGCAACCGGGAAAGACAACCTGTGGACCTTCCAATTTGACCAATTCCATTTCGAAAGGAAGATTCCCGCTGCAAGTTTCTCGGTCGCCGTCCGAGTTTGTTTGCACAAGGTTGCACAAGACGCGCGCCATCAACATCCATGCCGTCGAGAGTTTCCGGTGTTCTGCCGTCGTGCCTTGTTGTCTCTTCCAGCCAAACTTCATCTAGTGCCCGAGATGAGAATTGGCTGCATGTCAGACCACCGCAGATCTCGAGCTCGTGGTTACCTCGAGTTATGTTTCTTTCTTCAGGCATCTATCTACCATGTAAATGCTTGCGTAGAACTGTCTTCTGGAGCATCATATGTCCGGAAGAGGCACTGACTATCGCGTCAATGCCGCCGCTAACGCAGAATCAAGTTCTAAAGGAGCGCAAAAATCGTATGCAGAGCTGAATCCACGGACGACACACTACGAGTTTCTCGGACCATGGGGTGCCCTAGCGGTTACCATAGGCACTCCCCTGGTGACCTACCTCCTCTTCTTCTTTGTCGCACCCATCAAGGCACCAATCTTTTCCTTCACCGCCCTCGCCATTTACTTTAATTGGTTTTCGCTGCTGGTATTTCTGTGGTACATCATTCCCGGCAAGGTCGTGCAGGGCACCGAGTTGCGTGACGGTCGGCGTCTGACGTACAAGATGAATGGCCTGCAGAGTCTCGCGGTCGTCCTCGCCATGGTCTTTGCCGGTCTTGCACTCGATCCGACATTTCTCGAACCGCTCGTGGCATACTTTCTCCCGCTCATCACGGCCAGCTTCTTGACTAGCGTTCTGTTTGCGAGCTGGAGCTACTACGTCTCGCGCAACGGCACGGAACTCTTGGCTGAAGGCGGCAATACTGGCACCTTCAACTACGATTTCTTCATCGGCCGCTCGCTCAACCCGCGGATCGGTGACTTTGACGTCAAGGTGTTCTGCGAGCTGCGGCCCGGACTCTTCCTTTGGCTGCTCCTCGACTTGGCCCATCTCGTCCACCAGTACCTGACGCTCGGCCGCATCACGGACTCGATGCTGCTCGTGGTGGCCTTTCAGAGCTGGTACGTGGTCGACTCCGTGTGGAACGAGTCCGCCGTGCTCTCGACCATGGACGTCACTACCGACGGGTTTGGCTTCATGCTCGCCTTTGGCGACCTGACCTGGGTACCCTTCACCTACTGCCTGCAGGCGCGCTACCTTGCTTCCCAACCCGTCACCTTGGGTCCGCCATGTATCCTGGTGCTGGCGATCCAGTTGCTCGGGTACTACATCTTCCGGTCCGCCAACTCGCAGAAAGATTTATTCCGCCACGACCCGGGGCACAGCTCCGTGGCCAAACTAAAGTACATCACCACCGCGGGCGGCAGTCGACTGCTCGCGGACGGGTGGTGGGGATCCGCACGACACATCAATTACCTCGGCGACTGGATCATGGCCTGGGCATGGTGCCTGCCCACAGGGACCGGCAACCCGCTCACCTACTTTTACGTCCTCTACTTTGGCGTCCTCCTCATCCACCGCGAACGCCGCGACGAGGAAAAGTGCGCGAAAAAGTACGGGCCGGATTGGATCGCCTATAAGCGCGCCGTCAAGTGGAGAATCATCCCGTACCTCTACTAGTCTCCCCCGTCTCTCCCATGCCTTCATCCTCCTTCATAATCATAGCCAATGATTTGTGCCCCGGCATTTTACCGCGCTGCATCGTGCTCTAGCGTATACTTTCAATACTGTGCTCGCAAACACGTCAATGCATCATGTGAAAAAGAAGCATCTATATCCTGTGTTGCAGAATTACCCCGGGGCACGACTCGACAGGTGGGCGAGATGTTTTTACACACGCAAACGTCAAAACAAAAAGACATTGTAGCCACCACGAAAATTGACTTTGAGATTGTGAGAAAATCAAGGTTTTCCCTCCGTGCCGCAAAAACGCCCAAAATGCACAATACTCGTACCGTGCCCAGGTGGGCAAGCACACTCTGAGCAGCCCGTACACCTGGGCACACCGCCCATGCGCCATGGCACTCTTACACAAGTGAGATTCACCACAACTCGAACCCCCCACTGGCAAATGTCAAGATTGACCTCTTCAATCTATTATTTCTTGGAAATGAATTCAAGAGATACAGACGGCAGCGCATGAAATCGACAATAACAATAATAATGAGAAGCTAGAAAAATAATACCTTTTGATAATAATAATAACAGTAATGACGGAGAGAGAGAGCAAGTCGATTTCATCATAACCTACAGAGCTCGAGACGAGAGAGCGCGCCGTGCCGTGCCCGTGCCCGTGCCGTGCCAAGATGTGCCCCCTCAAAATGGGACTTTCGCATCTACACTCACTCACACAGACTCTACAACGACACGCAGACAAACATGTACAGACAAAAAAAAAGTCGTGGCGACCCGCCATCACCACCACGAACCTCTTCTGCTCGGATGATGCGTGGCTGATGGATCTTCCGAGGATCCAACATCACGATGAAAGGGGAGCTTGCGCCACGACTCTTTTCATAGTGACCACAACGACGCAACTTATGAGCTGGTGTTGCCACAGCCCTTGACCAGGATATGTCGCTTCAATGCGTCCTTTCGCGAAAAGGACTTGTCGCACGACGGACAGGGGAAGGGCTTGATGGCCAGGTGGATGCGCTTGTGTCGCTTCAGGTCGTGCGATCGCTGGAACGACTGCGGGCACTGGTCACACTTGAACGGCCGCTCGCCCGTGTTGCTCGCACCACGGCCGGCACGACCCGGCGCATAAGACGATTGCTGCTGCGACGGCATCGACGACGGCGCGTATTGACCGTTGTATGCGCCATTGTACGTTGGAGCAGGACCGTACGGGGATCGCTGCCACTGCGCCGTATCTTGAGAGCCCTCGCGCGAGTGAGGCATCTGGTTCGAATACATGCCACCGTACTGACCATTGTTTGGTGCCGGTGCACCGCCGGCTGCTCCGGCTGCTCCACCGTACGGCTGAGGATAGCCGCCGCCATAGGCTCCGCCGGAGGGACCGCCATAGACTTGACCGGCCTGCTGAGCACCGCCATACTGTGGGACATACATTGGATAACCGCCAGACTGGTTGGCAGTAGGCTGAGGTTGGCCATTGTACCCCTCGTGCATCTGCTGCGGTGGCGGGAGAGGAGCACTGTTTGAGTCGGTGTGTGGTGAGCCCGAACGTGGCATTGGGTTGCTACTCGTCGGTCGTGGAGGATATCCGTAATTCTGCGACTGGGAAACATTGCCATAAAGTGAGGGCAGGTGTGATGGGTTCTGTTGATGCGGAAACGGCACCTGACCGGAACCTGGCTGTTGTCCGCCAGAATTTGGATTCGGCCAGTAGCCCATATTGTACTGCGGTCCATTCGAGCCGGCGGCACCTCCCTGCTGTTGTTGTTGCTGTTGCTGCTGTTGCGGGTTGTACTCGTGGGAAGCCTGTCCAGGCGATGGCGCAGGCATGCCAGTGTTCGAGCCGGTGTTGGATGGCGGGAATTTCGACATCATATTCTGCTGAGAGTGTTCACCCTTGTTGTCAAAGCCCGAAGGCGCTGCATTGAAGTTTCGTGGTCCGGAAGGCATTGCGAAGGGTGGCAGATGGGACGAGTTGTTCATGTGTCGACCTCCTTGAGGTCCGTCGTCTTTTGGTGTTGGTAGCAAATTCGAGGCTTGCTCAGACATGCTCAGACTCGAGCTTCCTGTCGATTGTGCGACAAGTTCGTCAGCAGAACTTTCGCTTTGGAGAGGTCAGAGAGACTCTTTCTTCGAGGAAACCGAAAGAACAAGAGGTAGGACAGAAAATTTTCCTTCACGCTCTGATGTCTGTATATCTCAGACTGCCACAGCAATCAGTCTCGATAGAAGATTCACAATCCCCGAGGACACCACTTGTGCTTGTCTCGCCGAAATCACCGAGATGCAACACAAGGTTGATGAGCGGGAACGGAGGCGAAGAGTGGTAGCGCCCAGGGCTTTTTGAGGATGGTGTGGTTGTGTGGTGGTTGAGGGAAGAGGGTGTGGTTGCAGCTTTGGTGGTGGAAGGGCGAGAGGGCAGAACCAAAGGGGGGGAAGATGGGAAAATTGGGGGGAAAACGAAAATCACGGAGACAAAGGGGGGGAGGAGTGAGATTGGGAGGAGTTCGAGGACACATCATCATCATCACCAGCAGCATCATCATCACTTTGCATCACTCTCTTGTTAGTGCCAGGTGAAGTAGCCGAGCACATTCCTTCCCGCATGGTTACCCGCCCTCGAAGCAGCGCGGCGTTGTCACCACAAACCTTTTGATCTCTCTCAACCTTGGAAGGCTTGCGTGGCAGTCCAATGGATCACTCGTCTCTACCCGTCCTCACGTGGATGCCTGTAGTGCACGGATTGTGACTCGTCCTTTTCCAAGGTTGACTCTGCCAGCCAAGTCTGCGTGGCCACAAGGGCAGGCAAGCCCTACGGCTTGCCTATATAGTGGCCAAATGTCAATGACGACTTGGTCGCTTTCCAATGGCTTGTCACTAACACACCTGCAGAAATGCACCTCACCTTGGGGTGTGGATGAGTCAGAGACAGAAAAGATTAGACACTTGCACTTGTACAGCTGGAAAGATCGTAGATTTGTTTGTTTTTTGCTACCTATTTGCAAGCCGATTCACGGTTCGTATTTCATGACCTTCCTCCGTCGAAACGCCATGCCTTCTCCCTCCCGTGTAGTGGTACCATTACAACCGACCTCCTGCTCCAGGGCGTCCAGCCCTCGCTTCCTTCCAACCTCCATTCCCATTTCCTCCACGCTTGCGGCGGAGAAGGATCCATACAAGCTCCCCTTTGGTGTTGGTGGTATACAGAGTGCAGCAACATCAATCGTTGCGCTCTCTTCCTTACAATGTACATAGGCACCCAGAGCGCCTTGACCGAACGACTGATCTGGCTCTGTGGGCACAGGTGAGGCCGTTCTGAGCGATTCTGGCGTGGCATAGTGTCTGGCAGAATCATCGTGAACGGAGGATTCATCCACATGTGCGGCACTGATGTGATGCTCATATGGCGTGGACTGAATGAATTCCTCAAAGAACGGACAGTGACAGTCGTCCACAGGATGACCAGTGCTCGCCAGACCATCAGGACTCGAAGAGTTTGATGAAGTAGATGAAGTCCGGTCCGACCAGTCCTCAGCCGATTCGATTGTGGGGAGCACAAATCCAAGTAACTCCACCATGGGAGTTGCAGCAGGAGTTGCAAGTTGTTCAGCAATGTGAATCTTCCCGGTGGTCGCGAATTGTTCCATAAGGTGGTGCATTTGTGAGTCAGTGCACGACATCATCTGCTTGATCAAAACAGTCCATTGACCGTCACATGCGTCCAATCCCCCAAAGATGTTATTGTCCCGAATTTGACATACGAAGCCTTCCATGGTAGAGGACCAATTCTTGAAAACATCGTGTTTGACATCGAGATTCCACCGAGTAATCTCCAAAAATTCGCGTTCACGCAGATTGATCTCAGCGACACTGACGGAAGAGATCTTTGACCAAGCTTTGTTTGAAAAGTTGCGATCTTGTAGATATTTGGAAGCCAAAATGAGAGCTGACAGGAAATTCCTGCGAGCGCATGTACTGCCCACCGATGGCTCAAAACCCTCGCCAGGCTTCCCATTTTGTGCTTCGAGCTCGGCAATAGCCTGACTCAAGTTGTTTTGGTCCCGCTTGAATCGAATACAATACAAGAGCGCCAGCTGCATGGTAGAGAGACTCGTCTTTGACTTTCGGGATGTTTCTGTTATGAAGTGACCAACCAAGGACAGCCCTCGCTGCTCTCTTGAAGTCTCGGGGCTAGCCTCAGATGGCCACAAGATGTCTGTAATGATAGTTGCCACATCTACAAGAGACTCAACATAGCTGTATTGACGCACAGACTCCTTGCACAACGATGGCAACGACTGAGAAGTGCATTCGTCGGCAGGAGTTAGTGGTTTCCGGTCATTGGAAAGCTCTTGTGAGCCATTTGACAAACTGGAGTAGGAGGAGTTGCTCGACAAGGAATCATTGCCACTATTCAATAGAGAACTTGTTTGTGACGAAGCAGTATCAGAAGTCTCAGGACTGGGATATCGGCCACACCCAGACACCTCTGGCCTGTGGCAATAAGACGGCAGTTCGGAGAGAGCGTTGCGACCCCTTTTCTCAACAATAGTGCGGTGTGATTTGGGCACGGCGCCGGGCGAAGAATTGGCAGTGAATCCGGATGCAACCTTACCAGAAGGCTTGCAGGCGCCAGTGGCAGAATGTGTTGTTCTTAGCTCGGAGTTGACGTTGATGTCTTGCTTTGTAGACGAGACATCATGTCGAAGCAAGAGATCTGTGCCAGAGATCGTGAGAGCTTGCGCATCGATTGAGTGTGGTTGTTTGAAGTGGGTTGCCGCATGACTCAGTTCGAAACAGTCACAATCAACCACATTCGTGTTTCGCGGTGTGAATCTCGGATTTGTTACTATGTCGGCCGAGATATCACGTCGCTGCATGACCAGAAAGAAGAAAACCAGGAGGTGACAGAGAATACGGTAAGAAAGATTGCAGAAGACTGCACGGCATTAGTTTGTGATGACTCTTCTTGTGCAATGACTCCATGTAGAGCATTGCGAACCGCAAACACTACCTTATATATTTGCCTCTTTCTTTCGAGTTAGCTTGGGCGGCACCGCCTAAGCGTGCATGATGGAGATATCGAGAACTTGACTCATGATAGGGTCTGAATGGTCGCCAGCCCAAGAGTGCAGCTTATAGAGTCCTGGTGTTATGTGAAGACTACAGGGCGACCTGAGTCAGAGTGGCCAGTATCGAGGCGTTGAGGTGCGTATGTGTTGGTCGAGCGAAGCCCCTGCTGCATGGGTCAGCAGCCCATGCGGCACCGGCGGTTGTTCGGAACCCTGCAACTCGGAGGAGGAGGAGAAGGCACTGGACAATTCGCCTGCGAGGCAGTGGCAGCACTTGGGAGCTCCACTCTCGATCGTGCTCCCAGCAGCCGAGAGGACTTGCTATCTGATGCACAATGTGCGTTCGAGGAACAAGCAAGGGTTCGGCTTTAGAGAACTCTTAAGTACGAGCAGCTATATCCTCGCAATCAAGCTTGCGTGGATCTGGCTTATGGGCCATGACGCGCCGAAGGACTGCGAATCAAAGTAATAACATATAAAGATAAGTCCGTGGGAACGGCAAATCGCTTTCCTGACCATTCTCACTCGGCCTAAGCTTGTTTGTAGCACCATGAGCCATCACTCGCAGGCACGTATCATTACTGATGTTCAAACGGATACGTATATACGTGCATGCGTGCGCGGTAATTGCAATCCATGATTCGCAATTGGCGATCGACACGAAGATCTTCCAGATGATAAAGACTCACAAATCCGATGACCTATCACAAGACGATGCTTGCGCCATAAGCGAGTCTGCCACAGTTCCGGAGCCCCTCATACCGTAGATAGTCTCTCACACAGCTGCATATGATCACACGGACTGTGTCGGGATCTATAGCTATCGCTCCTATAGCTAAGAAGACGATAGCTGAGTGCGCATGTTTGTTGATTGAAGTGATCTCCGGGTAATTCTTGCAAACAGCTCAATAGACTATGCATCTCGATTGTGTATTTTCCCAGGAAGGGCCCAATAGTCGTGGCTTTACCATCAATATGATACTCTTCATCGTGGCACGTGACCTATTTCCACACAAGCGATACTGGAATCTCCAGGGCTCCAAGGCTTGTAAGGTGATGAAGATTGAGCGGGTAGAAATTGGAGTGACGGGACGACCTCGGGAAGCGGGAGGCAGGTTCCGGGTCCCAAGCCCTGAAGGTTGCAGCGACATTTCCCGAATGGGAAGACATTCCCCAGTGTTTTCCTTTTTCGAGGCTGAATCTGGTTGCCGTCGTTGTCCACTTCACCCGCCGTGTCAGAATTCACACCGCGCGACTAGCGATGTGTGAACACTTCTTGCGAAGTGCTGGTCGGCACATGTCATGACCTCTAATCTCGCAACGCAATGACGCTGTGAAGTCGTCTGACACTTGATCTTGTCTGACTAGCACACTGCGCAGTCGAAGTTCGTGAAACGCCTCGGTCGTGGAGAGTCGCTTGCTCTTGCGATCCGACTTGGCATAATCATTTCGAAACACGTTTGATCTCGTGGTTTAGAGGATAGACATCAGCCAGGTTCCAAGTTCTGGAGTGTAAGCAGCCAATGCAGCAGAATCAATACAGGTCTCCCACGAGGAAACCCGTCGACACTGGGCGTCCCATTAATTACTCGCAACCGCAAAGAAAACCTGTAGATGTCAATGAGGTTGCTATACTGCAGCAGCGCACTGGCACACTAGTCATCGAGGACGATGACGATGATGACTATGGCCAAGTAGGGGCCTCTGCCGAGCGGTCTCCGGGACGGATAAGTGGCCGAAATAGAGACACCACAATGTTCGACCCGATGGCGAAACGTGCGACATATTTACCATATGGTGGTTTTGATTCCATAATTGATGAGTACTATACAGAAGGCGACCCGTCCGGTATCGCAATACCCGCGCCATCGCAACTCCAGCGCCGCGAACAGTCGCGCTCTCCACAGCGAGCAGTCGAAGAGTCCGCTTCAACTTCCCCTTCGCGAGGTCGTCTGAGCAGTGGGGACAACGATCGACAGAGGCAGAATTCAGACTTTGCGAGTAGACCATTGTTACCACGAAAGTTTAGCGGAACGAGTGGGCATTCCTCTAAAGCTGGGTCAATTCATAGCTCCCCTCCTGCTCGGCAACAAATCGCACCAACACCGGCCATGCCCCGGTATCCTCCCAATCAGCCTTCAACCAAATCGGATCAATATTACGATGATGAGCCATACTACACAAATGATCAGGTCCAGTATCAGGCAGCTCCATATCCTGAAGAATTTCCAGCTAATCAACCATCAAATCAGAACTACGATCAGCGAGCACCAGTGGAAAGACGTGTACGACCAAATGATGGTGAGCCCTACCAGGAAAGAGAACGCTTCGACGTTCAATACGGTGGAGCGCCGCAACACAACGGTCCACCACGAAGTCAGCGAGGACCACCGCTCAGAGGACAGAGATCAATGGATTTTCCGGCCCAGGGCCGTCCAATGGGTAGGCAGGACATGCAGGGTCGGCCAATGGACGATCCACGCAGGCGCGAACAAGGTCCGAGGGACCCTCGTGCTGTCCAGCAAGATCCTAGACTAGCACCTCGGCCTCAAACAGGACAAGATCCGCGGCACATGAACCCCAGGCAACAGATGAGGCCTGGTTATGATCAGAATGTCCCTTCAAGAGGGTTTGATGGAAGACCTCACAATGACAGATCTCAGGGAGGACGACCTCCACGACCCCTGAGGGACAATCGCAATGTTCTGGATACATCTGGCCCGGGCGACGCGTATTCGATGAGACCACAACAGATGGACCAACCACCATTGGAACGCTTGAGATCACCACCAGGACCTAGACAGCAGGACCCTCGAATGCAACCACCAGATCAACGTCGACCGTCTCCGGCATTTTCGCGAGATGACAGGGGACCATCGCCGAACAACGTTCAAGCTGCGGCACCAGGACAGACCCGTTACTCGGCTCCCGATGGTCAGCAAAATCAGCGGCCTCAGCAACGACCCCCGCAAGCACAACAACCGACTCAAGCTCAAGCCCCTCCGGCTTCGGATCGAGGTCGTAGTCACGAGACTGAGATGGCTCAGCAGCCGGAACCTGCGAATGTGGTGACACTCCAAGAAATTCAGTCACTGCGCAAGGAAGTCGCTAAGACTCCGTCGCCTCCTGTGCAACTGACACTCGTGAAGCGCTTGATGGAGGCCGCAACGGTACTCGCTTCGGAGGGCGGCAAGGCCGATGCCAAGCAGACCAAGAAGAACCGCGACGACTATTCACGGGAGGCACTGAGGACACTCAAACAATTGACTGCTCAGGAAAAGCCATATACCGAGGCACTCTTCTTCCTTGCCAATTGCTACGGCAATGGCTCCCTCGCATTGGAGGTCAACCACGAACGTGCCTTTACGCTCTACGAGCAGGCTGCAAAACTCCAGCACCCACCATCGGCGTACCGCACGGCGGTCTGCCTGGAAATTGGCGCGGGCACACGGCCCGACCCTGAGCGTGCCGTGCGTTTCTATCGCCGGGCGGCAGAGTACGGCGACACGGCGGCCATGTACAAGATTGGCATGATTCTGCTGCGTGGACTGTTGGAGGAGCGACCGGACCCCAAAACGGCCATCACCTGGCTCCAAAAGGCAGCGGACCGCGCGGACATTGACAACCCGCACGCGCTGCACGAACTGGCGCTCCTCTACGAAAAAGGCGACCAGGCCGCAGGATTCCCACTGGACGAAGCGCAGGCCAAGGACTTATTCACCAAGGCGGCAAAACTTCACTACGCGCCGAGCCAGTTCCGACTAGGCTACGCCTACGAGTACGGCACCCTCGGGTGTCCCGTCGACCCGCGCCGTTCCATCGCCTGGTTCAGTCGCGGCGCCGAGCGCGGCGACCCGGAATCCGAGCTCTCCCTCTCCGGATGGTACTTGACTGGCAGCGAGGGTGTCCTCGCCCAAAATGACCGGGAAGCCTATCTCTGGGGCCGCAAAGCCGCCGAAAAGGGACTCGCCAAGGCAGAATTTGCCGTGGGTTACTTTTTCGAGTCGGGCATCGGTACTAATGTCGACTTGGACGAGGCCATCAAGTGGTACAAACGCGCCGCCACCGCCGGCCAGAAAAAGGCACAGGAAAGGTTGTTGGCTCTGGGAAAGAGGAAGCGATAAAAAATTTGCTTGTTGTTGTTGCGGAAAAGGGAATGTAAGCTGGAGACGAAGGATATGTAATAAGGAAATAATGTTAATTCATACTGTGTAGGTGGGACATATCATTGATGGTGTCTGAAAAAATGGAGATCTCTAGTTCCATCAATACTTTCGCCACGAGTGCTTTGCAAGACCTGCCTAGATACAAGGGTCCTGTGCTCATTTGTGTTTGGCTGGTGCAATACCACCCATCAACACTGATCCAAATCCCTTTACTGTGCACAGTAAATCTGGCCACTGAGATATGTCTACAAGAAACAAAATATTGGATATGGATATGGATATGGATGATTGTAATTTTTCTGGGAAAAAATAGACATTAATACACAAGATAACAAAGGATGAACTGAATTGGTTACCAGTCTTCATCATCCTCATCATCACTATTGTGAGCAGCAACCTTTTTGTTGCGGGCACCCAGCATGGCAGCTAGTTGACTAGCCATGTCGCCTCCGCCTCCTGCTGCGGGGGCAGCACTTGCGGGAGATGCCTGGCCAGGCAATAAGGGACCGGATTTGTCGACCGTCTTAGTCTTCTTCAGCTTGGCCTTGTTGCCTGCTCGGATGGACGCCAACAGGTCATCTCGACCTGGTGCCGTTGGAATATTTAATGTCGCAGCTGGAGGTGCTCCCGGCGGAGGTGGTGGAGGGCCACCTGACGACGACATCATAAGAGGTGCTACACATGTTAGCGACTCGAGTGGAGACAGTCAGGTTTACATGACTTACGCGCTGGAGGCATACCACCCATGGACGGCGGTGGTAAAGGAGGAGGTGGTATTCCGCCAGCTGGCGGAGGTGGATGACTTGATGGCGGAGGAGGAACTGATCGACTCTGATCTGCTGATCTCGTCGGGACTGGAGGACCGGCTTGTCGACTGGGCACCGGCGGCCCACTCGAACGCGATGGCACTGGTGGACCGGCGCGAGCTGGCACGGAGGGTGCAGCAGGTACTCTACGCGACAGACTGGCTGTCTTACGCACTCCTTCAAATGGAGGAGGCACGTTGAAGAGCCTGGAAGGACGATCCTCATCGTCAATAGGCACTTTTCCTGGTACACTTGGTGCATAAGTTGGAGGTTCCGGCGTCGACACATGCCTGGAGCCACGCGCAGGCGGTGGTGGCGGCTTGTTTTTCGACCGGCTGACTGGAGGGGTCGGCGGTGCGGCTCGTCGACTGGATTCTATGGAATCTCTAGGAGAGCCTTCCTGTGGTGGAGTGGGAGCAACCGGGGGTGGTAGCGATCGCATCGGGGGAGTATTTGCGCTCACCGGTGGAGGCAGATTCCTTACTATTGGCGCCTTTGGTGCTGTTGGAGCTGTCGTAGATGGAGCAGATACAGCTATACTAGGCGGAGGGGGCGGAGGAGCTTGTGATCTTGGTGCATCCACTGTAGACGATGTATGCCTTTGTGTGCCCCGTATAGGAGCTTCTGGCTCCTCTGCCTGCTTGGAAGACACGAAATTCTTGATAAACTCTTCGTTGCCTGCAATTTGATCTTCAGTGATACCCATCTTCGCCAAAGTCTCTAATAAGCCAGCCCATTCAGGATCGTTCGGATCGATATTGCTAGTCTTTGTTCCGTTCTGTTGTACAGCGCCAACATGAGCTGTTTGTACCATGGAATCCGATCGCGGTGCACTGATATCTTGCTTGTCTGTCTTACCGAACAGACCTTTCATCTTTGTTCCCATCCGGCCAATGCCAGATTTGCCGCTAGAGACCTTCTTTTGTCGCGATTCGACCTTTGTGTAAAAGTTGCGCGCCTCATGTTCGTCGGAAAAGCTAAATCCAGCTATACACTCCGATATTTCGAACGAATGAAAGAATGTACGATCCTGATGATACTGGAAGCCCTCATATAGCTCCTGATCCCATAAGATCCCCTGGTTGCCTATGACATCTACCAGTTTAAAGAAGAAACATTTGCCAACTTCGTCATATGCTAGCACAGCGGCACCAGTCAGACCAGTATCTCGCCAGCGACTGTCACTTGGCAATGCAACGTACAAACGTGCAATACCAGCAGTTATGATCTTGTTTGAGGCTTGGGAAATGTTCCTTTTAATCTTCCTACATGCATGAGCTACCCGGTGGTCCAGATTGTGCAGTGCAGCGAGACTCACGCTTTGTCATCTGAGGTCAGAAGTGTCGGCATACTGCTGAGTGGTCTCGCCCCCGAAGGAGACGTGCGAGGTACACAGCCGTTATGTTGTACAATTCGCGAGTGCTACACTTCTAATGAGCTTGCAGTGACGACGAACTACAGTGGAGCGCGGACCGGCGGGAGGAGACCACTACCGACGGCTCGATTTCCGGTCCGATTTCAGCCCCAAACCTTATGGAGACTATTTGAGCGCCCACGAGACCTACTTGGGCAGGTCTAGCGCTATGCAAGCACTACAGTAAATATAATGCGTGGATAATACGTATATCTACGCACATGCACTCGATCGCAATCAAGAGATATCATCTATTGTAAGCTAAAGGACGGGCGCAGTACAAATCTATGTCAATACGTCGTCGGAGCACAATGTCTATAAGATGTCATATCGGCACATCGGATAGCAAAGCAATCAGTGATGTGAAAGCAACTGTGATATAGAATTTCTGATTTGTATGCAAGAACTCCTTCTACATGATGACGGTCGATCCGAACTTGTCGTTCTAGAATGGTCAGTATTGACATTCGATACGAAACCGCAACCGCGATCTGCTTGACTCACATAACCAGGAATGACCCATCTGCCTTTCTTGACCATCGTCTCCACGTTCTTTTGAATGTCGGGACGGGCTTTCATGACATCGTCTACGGTGAGATCCTCGAATGGCCTGGCTTGTTCAATGTTCTGTAAGGTAGCCTGCAAATCAGACAGTTCTGCGTCGATCGTCTTCGCCGTGGTTTGGGCATTCTCTACTGCTTTGGCCTCGAATTGCTCGATTGCCTTGATTTGTCCAGCAACATCATATGTGGCAGGCTTGAATGACTTGTAGGCCTTTTCTATTTCGTCTACAATCGATTGGTTCTTGAGCACTGATCGATACTGGGAGAAGTCGACGGTCTGTTTCTGGCTTTCGAGCTGGTTGATTTTGTCCTTAGCATCGGTATTTCGTTTGCGAAATGCTGATAGTCCGGAAAGAGTGTTTTGCGTAAGACCTAATTTTGTCGTTACAGCAGTCCAGTCAACCTTGCTAGCCGCGGATCGAACAGACATCTTTGACTCGGCTTATCAGAATGATTACAACGATCGACGTGAGGTCGATATAAGCCGTACAGCACCTCAGGAGAGTGTAGACCAGTAGAGACTCGGTTGTGCTGTTCTGGTATCCCTCCGTTGCGACCCTAGAAACCCCGATCGCTCGAGTGCTTGATTCCGCAATCCTCGGATCGCTCGCTACTACAGCCCGAGATAATGTCTCCAATGAACTGCGAGAAATTGTTGCGCGGCGTTCGTGCTTCGGTTGAATAATGTGGACGCGCCTGTAGCGCGATGAGTGGAACCCTCCGTCTATACCTGGACGCTACGGGCACTTCTAAGTTCTGTTCCCTCCTTTGTAGGATACATTTCTTTGCCTGTCAAACACATCGCATAAGAACATAAAGTGACGATACAGAGGATAGTCTTCTGATGAACTCAAACACATCATGGTAGACATGAAAGTCCACGGCAGACTTGCTCAATCATCTTCATCGCCCGAAGCATTACGACCGCATGACAGTCCTGAGCTGGGGCTTCCAGATGCCAAACGCCCACGACTGTCGGGCGCTTCTCTTCCACCAGACCCAATAGATTTCTCTCCCGGCGCTCTTGTGCGCATTCGAATGCAGAATTTCATGACTTATGACGACATTAGTTACGACTTCGGGCCTGCCTTGAACATGATCATTGGTCCCAATGGGTCCGGTAAATCGACTGTCGTTGCTGGCATCTGCCTGGGCCTTGGCTTTGACCCGAAAATCATGGGAAGAGCTGATAAAGTGGAAGCAACAATAAAACAT
Source organism: Taphrina flavorubra JCM 22207 (assembly GCA_000836175.1). Lineage (NCBI taxonomy): Eukaryota > Fungi > Ascomycota > Taphrinomycetes > Taphrinales > Taphrinaceae > Taphrina > Taphrina flavorubra. Next base: position 53,312 of record DF819258.1, on the reverse strand, counting down.
GGTACACAGACAGCGACAATCGAGATTGAACTTCGAGGTCAGAGGAGAAATTCGAATGTGATCATTATGCGTCAGTTCGGGCACGGTCAGAATGGTGCCAAAGGACAAAATGACTGGCACATCAACGGCAAGAAGTCGACTCACAAGGCTGTACAAGAACTTGTGCGTCGATTCAATTGCCAGATTGACAATTTGTGTCAATTCCTTCCACAGGACAAAGTCGCCAGTTTCGCACGAATGAAACCGGTCGAGATGCTGGCTGCTACACTGCGGACTATTGGTGATGGTTCTCTCGGGAAGACGCAAGCGGAATTGATTGAGCTACAGGAGAAGCACTATCTGGAAGCCATGGGGAGAAAGATTGACGAGGACAAGCTCAAAGGATTAAAGTCTCGACAAGAAATTCTGGAACGAGATGTTGCGAGGTTCAAGGAGAGACAGAGTCTTCAGCTTGAAATGTATCTACGCACAAAACGTCTGCCATTTGCAAGATACACGGAAGCAAAGGCGGCCCATGAGGTAGCGAAGGCTAGGTATAAGGAAGCCAAACAAGACTTGCTGAATCTCAGAAGTGGCAATCAACCACTGGAAGAACAAGAGACGGCACTCAACAATGCACAAGCTCAGACGCAACGACAAGTTTCGAGAATCAAACAGAGGTTTGAAGCAACCCTTAAGATCCTGAGTACGAAATCCAAAGCATTACAGAAGGCCGAGGAGGACATCAATTCACTTGAGCACAAACACAAGCAAGAGCGCGATGCGGAGAAGAACAATAAATTGCGTATTCGTGAGCTGCGAGATCGTGTTGCAAGAGATGCTCGCACCATAGGCGACGAGCCAAATGTCGACGATGAAATTGCTGGATTGGTGCAACAACTTCGGACATTGAACGCGTCCGATCGCGAAGAGAGAAACGAGCGAGACGAGCTGGATCAATACCTGAAATCTCAAAAAAATGAAAGGGCTCGTCGAGAAGAGGATATGAACACAAGAGAGAAAGAATTAGCGTCTTTAGACGACATCCGGGCAATTCGACTTAGAATGTTGCGCGACAAGAATCCTGATGCCGCTGACGCAGTTGTGTGGTTACAGGCCAATCAAGACAAGTTCGATCACCGCGTCTATGACCCAGTTCTCCTTGAGATCCAGGTCACAAACAAAGTTTATGCAAAAGCTGCACAGCACGTCATCATGCAGAATGCATTCACCTTCACTTGTCAATCTCGCAAGGACTACCAGACGTTCAATGCGTTGCTGGTTGACGGACGAGCCGCAGGACGCCGATTGAGGCTGAACGTGGTCGAATGGAGCAAGACCGCAGCTCCACATCTTCGGGACCAGCGAGTACAGATACCGTCAGCGGATGTCAAGTCTCTTGGGCTAGATGGTGGCTATCTTCTGGACTGTCTAGACGGCCCGGACCCGGTATTGAATACACTATGCCACACAGCTCATGTACACAACTTACCTATCGGTAACAAGGAATTGACGCAGGCGCAGATCCAGACAATAGAAAATACCTCGAGAAATGAGAAACCAGCCTTCCAGAGATATATCCTAAACAATACAGATACCCGAATTTTCCGTGGCTATGGTCAAACATCTTCTGAGTCGCAAGCCGTACACAATGATGGCACTATTTTCGCTCACACTATCGATGTCTCTCGCAAGCAGCAGCTTGAACGTGAAATAGAGGAAATCCGAGACTCCATCAACAGCAGTGTCGAAACTCAAAGGCAGAAGAAGGCTCGGTGGGAGAAGCTGAAAGCAACTTTGGCGGACATTGAAGAAGAGAAGAGAACAATCAACCAGAAGCGGAGTGAATTGCAGTCACGCAAGACGAATTGGAGGAGTGCAAGGACGAAGCTGGAACAGAGTCAGAAGGAGCTCGAGAGACTTCAAAGCGCTCCAGCCGAGTATCAGGACAACATGGCAAGCATCCGAGCACAGCAAATAGAGCAAACCAAATCATTCACTCGGCTAGCTATAGAGTACAAGGTATGTGTTCGAGCAGAACTTTGTCCACGGTCAAGAAGTCTGACTCTTTATTAGGACGAGATCAGCACGGCTCAGGAGCTTCAAGAGAAGCTAACCATAGCAAGTGGTGCACATCTGCAGGTTTCTGCTAATAAAGAAGCATTCGACATTCATAACAAAACATTCCAGGCCGAACTTCTTTCTGCTGAACAAGCCATGCAGGCTGGAAAAGAGGCCAAAGACAAATCGTTGCGGCATGCGCAGGAGATCCATCGCCAAGCCAATCGTGCAGTAGAGGACATGACGGAGGAAGAGAAGACCATGATCAGTGAGTTCGACACTGACATCACAGTCGAAACCTTAGAAATCGAGATTGAGGACTACAGAAATCGCTTGAGTTTCCTGGCTGCCACAGATGGAAACGTCGTCGATCATTATGAAGCACGCGCTCGCGAGATTGAGCTTCTCGAGAGGACTGTTGCGACTAAAGATCAGATTTTACAGGAACTGAAGGATGACATTGAAGGCCGCAGAAGGAATTTCGAGGTCAACCTGGAGGAGATGAGGTCAGACATCGATAGGAGTTTCGGCGAGGCCTTTCGCAGCATCGAGTGTCTCGGCGAGATCCGCATTGGCAAGCCGGAGGACTTTGCGAATTGGACACTGGAGATTTGGGTGCAATTTCGTGACACGGACTCCTTGCAAATGCTTACTGGCGAGCGCCAATCTGGCGGAGAACGTTCGGTGTCGACGATATTCTACCTCATGGCCCTGCAGAGCCTGTCGATCGCGCCCTTCAGAGTGGTGGACGAGATCAACCAAGGCATGGACCCACGTAACGAGAGGAGGGTGCATGCGCGCATGGTCGATGTCGCGTGCGAAATCACCACTTCGCAGTACTTTCTCATCACGCCAAAATTACTGCCGCACCTCCGCTACCACCCAAACATGAAGGTCCATTGCGTCACGAGCGGCAATCTCGGCCGGTCTGGCAATAAAATTGGATATGCTCCGTACTTGGCGGCACTGAGGGCGCGCAAGCTACAGTCCCAGCAATCACAGGCAGCGCTTTCTTCGTTTGCTTGAATGGCGAGTTTCCCAACCTACCTCAATTCACACTTTGTCATTAGCGTACCGGCGACTGCACAGTACTGTCACATAGTTTTCAAGTGTCCAGTATGTACCTCCAACTTCAATCTCCATCATCGTGAGGCTACGCGCTCCTGTTAATTTGAATTCATCTCGATTTTCAAAAGCCCTTCCAGATCACGAGCAATTGCTGATCGTCCCCACGTGTCTTTGTTCACTCATCAATCATGATCAGCTGCAGCTCGAGCTCGCTCCTTGATCACGATCACCATACTGACACCCTCTGGACTGCAAGTGAGAAGCAATAAAGGCAGCATAAAGGATCTTGATGTCGTGCACTTAGCGTAAATCTAGCGCACAAAGTTTATTGTGTCCCCGTAATAAAGTTGGAGCGAGATGGCGACCACGGCGGCAAGGACACCTCAATTACTGTGGATCGATCTGGAAATGACGGGCCTGAACGTGATGAAGGACAAGATCATCGAAGTGGCTGCCTTATTGACGGACTATTCCCTCACTACGGTCCCCAACTCGGCCTTTCATCGTATCGTGCACTGTGATGCCGCGGTGTTGGAGGGTATGAATGAATGGTGCACCGAAACGCACGGAAGGGTGAGTTTTCGTCATACGTTCTACTCCTGAAAGACAAATTCCGTCGAAGGGATGGGACGGGACGAGACGGGAATGGCAAGTGTACTGACTACATGGATAGAGTGGATTGACGGACGCCGTCAAAGTATCACGGCACACAATCGGCAGTGTTCAGGATGAGCTGATGGCACATCTTCAGTCATTCGGGTGTCGGGAGCGCACACTGCTCCTGGCCGGCAATTCGATACATGCCGACCGAATGTTTCTCACCCTCCAGATGCCCGTCCTGACATCATTCTTGTGAGTTCAGGGGAAGCGCCTGCAAAAGGACGAATGTGCTTCACGGTCGATACTGATACATTGCAGGCACTATCGTCAAATTGACGTGTCCACCATCAAGTCACTCGCTCAGAATTGGAATAGTCAGGTCAGTGCCACGGTGCCCAAGAAGAAGGAGGGACACAGGGCGATGGACGATATCTTGGAGAGTATAGCGGAATTGAGGCACTATAGGGAGACGTGGCTGAAGAGTGACTCTAGTAGTGTTTAAGAATGTACATTTTTCTGTTCATCAGTGTCGCATGTAATCATTTCCTGGTGTGAGGAGTCTCGTCAGCGTATGAACCAGGAGAGCATAATCTCGAATAGATTGTCGTCATCATCATTGCACTCATCGTTGACACACAATCTTTGTTGTCCTGTGTCTTACTTCTTGGCAGCGATGACCTGGAAATGTTAGTGCTTTGTACCTCTTTGCATCCACACTCTTGCGCTATGCAATCGAATTGACTTACGGAAGGGACGATGATGACAATCAGAAGAATGACGATTCCTCCTATCAAACACATCCTGGCTCTAAAGTCCTTCCACCACATCTGCTTCCTGACTCGATTGGCGCCCCTCCTGAATCCTTGCGCAGAGACAGCCAAGTTGTCGGTCTTGTCCTGTAATGTATCTAAGCGTTCACCTCGTTCCGCGACTTTATTGATGTTCTCGCGCATGATGCCCACAGTGTCATCAATCTGTGCTTGAATGGCAGCAGTCTTGTTGCCCGCGCTCGAACTTGCGGCGCCGCTGCCGGACGGCACATATGGATCATAAGGTTCGTTCGACATTGCCCCTTCCTTGGAGAATTATCAATTGAAACAGTGCGCAGAAGATATAGAGAAGCAAAAAGTCTGCTGCGTGCTGGGACAAACCTAGCCAGCCTAGGTAGTATTCACTGGTCGGGAGGCTTGGAAGCTGAACCGTTGCATGCAACAACGAATCCGGAGCTCAGCGCGAGTGCACACAACACAGAGGCCGTATCAGGTCACGTGCATGCTGTGCTGATCACACTATAAATTTGGAGCGGGTTGATCAACTTGAATCACTTGATCACCGCAAGTCCGCGCTTTGTCCTCTTCAAGGTTCCAGGGTTGAGCTTCACGCGGCTTCATGCGCAGCTGCTGTCCATCTCTTCTGCAGTCGTCGGTATCTATACATCATTCACGGATAGGCACACAGGTGAAACGATCGTATATAGCATGTAGACTGTGATTGATGTGAACCACATCTTCTCAGTGACCCACGCTCTTGCAATTGTAGATCATAATTATCTCACTCCGCTCTCAAGTCAAGTGATCACTGTCATAATAGGGCTCTCTCGATGACGGTGAGTCGAGCTTCTAATGCATCTCTGTTCAATCAGTACATGGTGATTTGTACTGGTGTTAAGTTACATTCTCGTTGACACTTCCCGAAGAGACTTGAAATCGTCTTGGAGCTCGTGACACTGTGCTATCACAGTAGAGAGTTGTTCTTCGACCTCTGCCGCAGCTTTGCATTGTAGCTCTGCCTGTTGCGCGTCGTACCGTGCTGCGCCCATGCATTGTTCCGCCAGCTACTGATTGTCAATACTACCACGTTCGGCTGTCTAGCCTTCCTTCTGACCTCGTCGACTCTCTTTTGAATTTGAAGCAAGAACTTGTCATATTCTTGAGCCACCACAGCACTGTTTTGCGACAATCTAGTCAGAGATGCCTCTGCCAGTGCTTCGATGTCTCTTCTCGAAGTCGACATTGGTATTTGCCTCCAGATTGAGTTTCGAGTTACGGGTTTAGTCTCATGGTTGAACAAACGTGTGCGACACCTCCGAGATATAGCCTAATGAGCATTTACTTGACCGATCCTATGTTCTTCATCTCACTGGCAAACGGCCACTTGTCGCATTCTTTTCGTATCATAAACTCGCTGGACTGTACTTGTATGCGCTCGTGAAGCTTGGCGGGCACGTTTGTGCGAACGCCTCTACGGGATTCGTCCGAGAAGGCTTGAGGACGCCATCCACATCACAATTTCAACAAAATACGCATACTACCTTGGCCTCTATCAAAAGATCGCCGGAATCAGCAAGATGTTTTTGTAGAAGGCACCCGGGTCAATGCATAGGACTTGTCTCAATGCGACACGGTATAATTCGAGACCGTCGCTGCAGCACTTTCGACAATATGCCAGAGCACCTGCGAAACTTTCACTAAAGCCGCCCCCTGTAGCTCCGAGGAAAAGATATAAACTCAATGGGGACGCATACTCATTTGTTCGAGGACCCGAGGATGCGATGCTGGAGCGATCGTTGTCGAAAAGTGTTGCGCCGGACTTGCAAGTGCGATGCACCGAATTCGATGCCCAGGGCAACGTGCGCGTGAATAGCGGCCAGTTCAAGAAGACTGAGCTCTGTACGAAGCATGGTCTTCTGCCTCGCGATCTGCGGAAAGTAGATACAGGCGTACACACCATCATACCTTCGATACTCGTGCGCAGCAACTCAATCCTGGTCAATCTATTGCATATTCGAGCTCTAGTCAAGGCTGACTTGGTGCTCGTGTTTGACGTTTATGGTAGCACAGACTCGCATACGCAATCCGTCTTTATGTATGATCTGGAAGGTCGCCTACAGCAAGGCTCGAAGGGTATGGGTGGCTTACCATACGAATTTCGTGCCTTGGAGTCAATTTTAATCTCGGTCGTCACATCACTCGGAGAGGAAATGAAGGTGCTCAAGAACATGGTTGAGGTTTTGCTCGCGGAGCTCGAGCAAGATATCCACCGCGACAAGCTGCAGAGTCTGTTGGTATACAACAAGAGGTTAAATACATTTCTGCGGAAAGCCACGCTCATACGTGATCATCTAGACGAGTTTCTCGAGGAGGACAAGGACATTTCAGCCATGTACCTGACGGAGAAGCTGGAGGGCATCGAACGACCTGAGGATCAACACGACGAAGCAGAGCTCCTGCTGGAGTCCTACTTGAAACAAACGGACGAAATTGTGCAGGTCGTGGAAACGCTAGTCAGTGATATTGACAACACGGAAGGCTTCATCAATTTGATCTTGGACGCTCACCGCAACAACTTGATGTTGTTTGAGCTGAGAGTGACGATTGCCACGCTCGCTGTGGGATCCGGTACATTAGTCGCCGGCTTGTACGGCATGAACGTGAAGAATTTCCTGGAAGAATCCCAATATGCCTTTTTCGGTGTGTCTGGCGCAGCTTTCATCTTCACAATCATTGTGCTGGGCGTCTTTCGTCGCAAACTGCGGGTCATGCAGAAACTCACACTGAACTCGTCTAAAGCAAGTCAGCGCGCCATGCGAGGGTAAGTCTAGATTTCCGAGACCGAGTATACCACTAATACGTCAGGCTCGCTGTGGACGAGGACATGGTGGTCAAAAAACGATCCACTTCATGGTTCAAGAAATGGTTCGTGTAATATAGAAAAACTCCCATTCGACGGTTGGTGCGAGTACTTAGCGAAGAGCACAGCGAATTATCAGCACATAGAGTGTCCATAGCGAATTGCAAACTTTTTGTTAGATATGCAAGACTAAAGCCGAGCAGAATGATAGATATGGCAGCAGTGGGCTTTTGAATGCCAATAGCATCGTTCATCAACCACTGATATCGTGTCACACCTTGCAGGGACGACATTATCGTGAACATGCGGGAACAATAAGACACGGAGCATTGTGCGATACTTGCTTTCCACGAGATGCATTCATCCACTAACCTATTTTCACATCTTTTAATCTAGACACATGTCAGCTATATGGCTCCTTGTTACACATCAAGGCGGGATAAGACATACCTTGTTCGTCAAATTTCTCAACGAGGTCTGGGATATCGTCGTCATCCTCCTTCGATTCCTGTGCCGCGTTGCCTTGCATCTGTTGATACTGCTCGGCGAGCTTTCGGAGTGAGGCGAGGGAGTCTGGTCCCAATTGGTTGAGGATGCCCGGCACGAGTTCCGTCAATTCCTTGTCCTCGCCGCGTCCGTAAACGGCGAAAGTGTTGGCCGGTACGGCGGCGTGCACTAGAGAGTAAATGTCAGCCAACTGCTGCTTCTTGGGTATGTTGCGATTTTACGCGGGATATTGGATTACCTTTTGGTGCGGAGAAGTGCAGGACCTTGCCGTCCTCCTTGAACATGTTGACTTCCTCGATTCCGGCGATCGGCTGTACGTTCAACTTTTTCAGTGTGGCCTGCAGTTTCTTGTCGTCCGTCGCACCGCCTGCTGGCTTCTTCTTCACCACTCGTCTGGGAGTACCCTTTCCACCAATTCGCATGGCCTGCATCTTGGCCAATTTAGCTTGATCTGCATACAGGTCAGTCCTGATCGCAGTCTTTTCCATTGAAAGCGGTTCTGACCCATGATTGTATTCAACGCAGGAGCTGCTTAACACCTCTTCCTTGTCTCTTGAAGCTGCTAAATGACTATTTTGTGTCGTCCCCGACAGAAAGTCTTTTGTCAATTTTTAGCCGCTTTGTGGCTGATCTCGTCGTGTTCAATGTCGTCCTTCATTTATTGCAATTTATATGGAAGATATGGAATGGCGCAACAGCGATACTTTTCAAATTCGAGTAGCCTCAGAAGGCTATTCATTGTCACCCAAGGCGCATCATGGCGGCTATGGTGAAGCGCGACATCAATAAGAAGGGGCACGAGGAGAGCGAGTTCCCATCTGTTTGCGAATCATGCTTAGGCCCGAATCCGTTCATTCGTATGCTCAAGCAAGACGCGGGTGCCGAATGCAAAATCTGTTCTCGACCCTTTACGGTCTTTCGTTGGCCACTCAAGGGACAGGCGAAATACCAAAAGACTTCTATCTGTAATACTTGTTGTCGTATAAGGAATTGTTGTTCTCTATGTATGCTTGATCTTCAGTTTGGTCTACCAATACAAGTTCGTGATGCCGCCTTGAAATTGGTCAAGCAGGGACCTTCATCGGAGATCAATAGGGAGTACTACGCGCAAAATCAGACTGGCAAGCACGAGGATGGAGACGTGCCGGAGGAGTATGCGAGGACTGAATCAGCTGCGCGAGACTTGCTGAAGAAGCTCGCCAGATCTGAACCTTACAGGAGGAAACAATTGGCACTTGAAGACGAAAAGGAATCGGACGCGAACCCAACAGGAAAATCGAGAGGCGTGGGACCAATTCGCACCGCCGCACAGTCTCGGCCTGCCGTGAACGACATCATGCCTCCAAAGGACAGAAGCATTACTTCCCTCTTCGTCATGGGCATAGAGGACGACCTGCCTGAGCACGCACTACGGCAATTCTTCTCAAAGTTCGGTCCGCTCAAATCCCTGGTCTGCTCACATCGATCTCGTTGCGCTTTCGTCAACTATGCAACCCGAGCAGCAGCGGAGACCGCATCAGAGGCCTGTGCAGGTGAAGCACTCATCCGTGGTTGTCCTTTGAGGATACAGTGGGGCAAGCCACGCAACTTGGGTGGTGGGTACAAAACTGAGCAAAGGAATGCCGAGATTGCTAGACTGGCACTGGCAAAACCCTCTAATTCGAGCCTGCTTGCAGACAGCGGGGCTGATCGTGCTGGAGGTGAACTACATGTGAGTCTTCCACCTGGCGAGAGTGTTTCGCAGTATAGGAGCATGAGAGAGGAGGAAGAGTGAGTAAGAGGACGGGGCGAGGTTTCAGCAGCACTTTTCTCACAGCGATGGCATTGTATGTATCAGGTAGAGGTATAGCATATCTTAATCTCAAGACTCTTGCAGCATTAGCAAAACTTTGAGCTCACTTGCATGCATCATCCTGCATCTAGACTGCACTACAGAGATTCTGCCAACCGGCTTTCGGTACTTCCCATTGCTACAAGGCGCTGTATGTGGCAAAATATGTTCTCTTGGTGCTTGGTGCTTGGTGCATGGGACCAATCTCCACCTGCACCAGAACCTGGACGACATCATACCTCCGTCACAGAACGAGAATAGCTCTAGCCACAATGGGTTTGTGCGATCATGTAGCTCAGACTCCTTGGCCGAGGCACCTTACTTCACATGTCGCCCACGGTCAGCACGATCGGATTGCACGAGAAGCGTAGCCAATTGACACCAAAGACTTGCTCTTTCAGCGTGGATCCTCACAGACACTTCTCCATGGCCACCGAGTAAATTTAGTCAATTGGCGTCTCCATTACACCGACAAAACCACTTTTTAGTCCGAGTGAGGAAGGATGAGAAGAGGATATAGGGAGGCGCAGTCCACCTTAATGTCCTATCAGTGAGGCTTGCGAGTAGCTGCCTCTCCTGCTCTCGCCAATCGCTGTAATACGATCGTTCTCGCATGCGCAAGTGGTCCGGATACTGCGGAGATATAACAGGATGATTCATGAAATTAGGTCCCCACACAATTGGGGGTCTCGAGAAGGACCACGGCGAAGGACAACGGGGGTCACCTTGGGCAAGGGCTGTCCAGGTGATGATAGGTGATGCACGAAAGAGTGAACATATATTCACCCGATTGGTGCAACTGCCCTCGCAATTTCCCACGGAGTCTCCACTCCAGCCATGATCATGTCAGCTGACGCCGCCAAGCAAGCTCGACCTCGGGAGTCAGAAGAGAAGCAGCAGCCGAGTCAGACTCGCGTCGGAGAATCCGCTACAGCCTAAAGAATGATCTGCTATGGCGTGGAACGTGCCACGCGACAGAGCTTAAGCAGAGCGACGATCATGATCATGGTGACCTCCATCGAGCAGCTGTGCCACAACGAGCTTCACCGACGACGCGAGGACACCTCGGCCCAAGGCTCGACGATGCTTACTGTAATTACGTGCGTCGTCTTGGTGCAGGCATCGCATGGGAACGTGACAATTGCACGTTATTATTGCACTCCTGACGTTTGCGAATGTGCCAAACGACTGAACCAATACTCGTCCGAGCTCGTAGCCTAAGGTCTCCCGTGATGAGAATAAACTTTAACTTTTTTGACGCTATTTCTGAACTCCTTTCTTCCCCCGTAGGATCGACAAACACATACAATGTGCGACTCTGCGTGTTCGTGATGCGTGGCCATCACAGATCGAGGTGATACAAGCCACACACGGTATGTTTCCCTGCTGTTGTGAGTTAATGCACCTTGGCGCCAATGTTCCTTAACGAGCTCTGGAATAACTTGTAAGCACTAGTACTTTGTTTGCGTTGCTCTTTGTGGCATATTCGCGAGTTCAACCCGATGTGTCGTGGTCTGAGACATCAATTCACCTTTGTCTAGGGCTACACTAGTATGTTGCGATACGAATCCTTCCTTCAGACAGCACGAATTGACTGGTTATGGTTAGCGCCCTTAAGCTTGCCAAGTGTCAAGCAGCGCCAAAGTGAATGTCATGAGAACACATTGGCCCTGCTTCTACGTAATTTTTACGTACGTATATACGTACGTGTCAACAGGTGTGGCTGATGCGCAGATCGTTATGCAGATCGAGAAGTGATAAGCCACAGCGCCGGACAAATGTCCCATTCGGGAAGTGCCCCCTTCGTGCTCTGTCGTATCTCGAACCCAGGATCGTGAGACACGGTAACAGTTGCGAGAGCCTAGCCACAAACACGCACCTGGTACAGGTGAATCCACGACGCAAATCAGTCGCCCGAGGCCACTAAAGGACGCACTAGGGACTCGAGTTTGCGATCGCAAGATCAGCTCTCGCACCTGCTATAATTGTTCTCATGCGCCACAGCTGGCATCGTCCTACGGTGCTGGTATATGATATGTGTGATAAGGCATAGGAGGTGTGAAAAGGTCAATGGACGATGTCAAGCCTGCTCAGGACGTTCGTGTTCGTCTGCAAATCACCAGTCCCATGCATTCGTGATCTGTGTCTGAGAGGAGTACTGGTGCATAGCCATCAGCGCTTACGGCGTTCTGAAAAGTGATCACCAATGCCACATACTTCGTTGGTCGACCGCGGCATATTGCGAGAGTTCGCATTCGTACCTATGCAAGAAATGGATGGATCTCGAATGCATGTGTGATCCACTCGCGTTTTCCAGCATGTGCTTTTCCCATGACCGAGGGACAGATCCCTCGAGCTCGTAGTGAGAAAGCACATGATGCACTTACTCGATTAAATCATCGTCGCACGATTGGTGCTCAATGTCTCTGACTGCTGTCAAAGCCACCCGGTATGGGCCGCCGCAATTGAGCACTTACGCAGCAGCTGTGCTGGCTCGAAAATTCAAGTATGCGAGCTAAACGACTTTCCTCAACATTGATCATGAGTGCAGACTTTATCGTCCTCTTGCGCTACACTTGATCATTCAGACGTGCCCAGACCCAGACTTATGAGCAGGAAATTCGATAAGAATAACAGGAAACGTGCCATGGCACGTACTGGTATCCTGCAGTAGGAACGAGCATGAGAGACCAGGTAGTCGTTGCATTGACGAGTTCTATGGGGAGGGGAAGACCCGAAGATCTGCAGACTGAGAAGCGCGTCTGGACAATCTCAGCCCTGGGGGTTGCAGTAGAGCGTGGCGCAGGTGGGGACGGGCCCAGCTGGCGAGGGAGATTGTCTGCCTGCCTGCCACCAATCTCTCTTGCGCTTGAGCAGGGGGAAAGCGCTCGCTGCCATCTCGCCTGGCGCATGAATGATGGAAGGCCAGCGTCAGCGACCCGCTGATCTGCCTTCTCTTGCTCAAACTCCGGGCTCCCACCACAACCCACCACCGCCAGACCACCACCATCCACCACAACCACTGCCACAACGCAAGTCTGCTTCCAGCCAACTTAAAGGGACCCCCGTCCACCTATCTGCCTGACCATACATCAAGCTCTTCATATACTACACCTCTGCCCCGTCCACGTCTCGAGCTCTGGCATTCTCTTCTTCACCACTCGCCAGGCATTCTTGAAGTCACAGTTGTCGAATCAAAGTTACGAATTATACGCAAAGACAATCTCCTTTATCGCGACACAACCTCGGAACTCTTGAACGATGCAGCCAACAATTGCTACGCTGGTGCACGACCACGGTCCCACGTCTGGCCATAGACTCATGTCGACTGTCGAGTACGCCTATCCTCCATCACCCGCCATTTCTCAATATTCGGCCACGAGGAGCAATAGCGATGTGAGCTGTTGTACAGACGTCCACGCTTCTTGCTCCTGCGAAGGACGATCGATGCGCCTACCTTCAATCTCGTCATTACTGGCAGACTGTCCAAGTATGTTCATGTTCGCCATATACAGCCTCACATATACTGATTCGTGTAGTTCAGGAACCCACTCCCAGACAGAGTCCAAAGATGCTAGCTCCAGGTCAAAACTCCCATATGACATCGTACCCGTCTTCTCTTCCGAGACCGTATGCTTCGTCCCACAGGTCGAGTGATTACGCATTCAATTCACACAGTCGACCTCTCTACTCACCCAGGTCTTCACCCCCTTCGAGCTACTTGATACCACCACCAAACTTTTATGATGGTTCGGCCAACACTGCCATCATTGAGCGTTATCCTTGCGATTGCTGCAACAAGTCATTCAGTCGACCTTCGAGTCTGAGGATACACAAGCACTCACACACCGGAGAACGGCCGTTTGTCTGCTCCATTCCTGGCTGTGAACGTGCATTCTCCGTCAGGAGCAACATGAGAAGGCACATGAAGGTCCATCAATCGGAGTGAGGATCATTTCATCTTTTATAAGTCCAGGGGGTCCCTTTTTTCATTCTTTCAAAGAGGTTTTACATCAATTCACGGTCAGGGGTAGGCGCTGGCGAGTGATTACCATTCGGAGGTTTATATGTATGGTATCATATTTCTTCTTTAATGTCTGTTTAGTCGGGTATAGTGTGAGGGTAATCAGGACATTTACTGCAACATTATAATTCGTCGTTGGTGATTGATGTGATGAGCGAGTGAACGAGCACTCTTTTTCTTTGTGATTTTCGCTCGCGTAGATCGTTGCAGCGGGGCACCCGTGGTCACGAAACATCTCGATGTGCTTTGGAACAGTGGAAAGAGTAAATCAGAGCAAGGAAAGGGCATGGTGAGCTGCACAGGCAGATATTCGGGACTATCCATTCATAACCTGCAAGCCCTGGAGGATGGATTGGGATGATGCGGGTACGCGTGTGGCAGTGGACCGCGCATCATATGCATTTCGAAAAACCTTGAAACTTGCATTCTACCTCATTGATCACTCACTATATATATACCTATAGCTATAGTCCAATACTCACCATAGAGGGCAGGATTTATAGAAGAATAAGAGAAGGCGGATCAGATATAGGTGCCCAGGATCATTGTGAGGGAGAATTGTGGGTCTGCGCGCGGGTCTGGCATAAATGATTTTTTGCGTGCTTATCATCATATGCATGTTATCGGAAAATACAAAGTTACTGATCAAACCACTTCCTAGGATTGTCTCGTGGCTATTGATTGCGGCGAATATGCGTCGCAATCATATGCATTTGGGTACGGACGGATCGCTAGGATCGAGAAGACTTTATTTAGCGATGATCTCATTTTCGTTCGGTACTTGTTATTGTACCTGGGTATCTATCACATCTACGGCACGTACGTACTGTCCAGGCATCCATGTCCATGTACATGACAAGGTCAAATTGACTGGCGGGGGCTAATATGCGCACGCACGCGCGGGAGAAATCGCATTTACTCGGAGTAGTTTTGTCCTCGATCGCTCAATCACGGCATATTCCAAATCTGGCTCGTCCAAAAACTGAGACAAGGTCGCGGCAGGTTTCTGTGGTTCCGCGCACTCGTCTTTCAATCCCTACTGTTGACCGTGTGTCGGACGGTGGATTCCTGTTTATAGTCTGAGACATGTTTACGGCAAGTGCTGGGTACAATGTGCATATTGCACATGACGGTTCTAGTACTAGTTCTGGCGGTACTGAATGGCTACGGTATCTGCAGCTGGTATGGCTAGGGATGGACGGTAGGCGGGCAAGTTCAGTTGAAACATTGGTAAACGCGCGGAAACTCCCAGTGCCGCGCCACACGGTCAAGAAGATTCCTTCCATGGTTGCAGGTGGCCGTCAAATTTCATTCTCATGCTCCCATGAATGGAGATGTTGGACCGAACCGTACCGGTACCGTACTTGTTACCGTAATAGTGGCACTTTTCACAGATCGGTCGGTCGACGTCGTACCCTTCTCGGAAATCTTCCCCCTTCTGCTCGGTTATTCCCTTCTCAGCGAGTTGTCGCGATCGAAAGTCTTCCTATGATCCGGGTCTATTCTGCCTATAGCTGCCGTCGCCCTACTGACTACGGTACTACCATGTCTCATCCTAAATCTAGGTATAGGTGGCCATATCGAAATGCATGTGATGCACGGATAGCAGAATAGATAAGGAGGGGGAAAAGGTCTAATCTGAGCTCGCGTGTCGAATACTTTGACCCACGGGCGGCTGGCTGCAGCAGGGGCTACCGTAGGAGGAGGCGCGCCAATGAATAATCCTCATTCCTACCGTACGGTACCTACGAGTTTTTCTCCCCCGGGTCGCAGCCGAGTTCTTTTCATGAAATCCGCAATCGGTTTTCCTCCCTTAGCGGCGGGGTGACCTAGACCTAGACCTAGACCTGATCCATTGCTTGGATATTTCGTGCACCTTCAATCATATCGGTAGCAAATGGTTCCCGACCGTGCTCAACTATATATATGCATAGTCTAGTGCACTCCAATCTAGTCCAGTCAAGTCCAGTCCAAATCGGTCTATATATAAATGGTTGGTCAACTCCAGGCATACCTTGCAATTCGCCTCAGCGGTCAATCGGGTCTACAATCACCCATACTAAAAGACATTTAACCATGCATTTACGTGAACTTTTCGAATAGTGTTGACAGGTAGTAGGTAGTGATGGTGGTAATTTAGTATATGCTCATGCTAGTGATTTTATGAATGCTAAAAGCACAAAATCGGAGCAAAGGCAGCGATGAATGTCAGAAACCAAAGATGGTGTCCACGAGACTCCGGACAATCTTGCTCGTCCATCCCGGCTGCGCCTGCGACTGCGTCTGACCCTGCGATTGTTGGCGTTGAGCACCCTCGCCGTTTGAAGTAGTGGTAGTGGTAGGAGTCGCACTCCAGCTGGGCAGCCAGGCGGCGGCACGTTCAGAGAGCGGCGAGGTGGACTTGTAGATGGCATCGCTGCTGAGTACCTCGATCCTCCGTCCGCCGCCCGGTGTGTTGCCCTGTACCATCCCCGTTCCAGCTTGACGACCCGGCGTGCTGTAAAAGTTATTCACGGCGGCACGAGTCTGTGTCGAATTTCCATGTCGAGTCGGTCTCGGTGGGGTCTGCGGATCAATGTCCATCGCATCATTATCCTGCTCTTGATGTGTCGTCGTTGTCGTCGCCGTCGTCGTCGTGGTAGTGTCCACATTGGCCAGCGGATCTTCCTGCGCAAACACGCAACCCACCATGAACTGTCCATTGATAAACGTGCCATTGGCCGCCACGGCAGCCTGAGCCGCACTCGAATCGACGTACGTGATCTTCATGAAATTATGCTCAACTTGCTGCACCGCTGCCGCCGCGGCCGCCGCATCGGACGAGGAGGAAGAAGAGGCGGACGAGCCTGACCCTGATCGATCCTCGATGGCACCGTAGCGCGAAAAGTGACTGAGCACGGCAGACTTCATCGGTGCCGGAAACCCAAAGACCACCACGGCACGGGGCAACGACGCCAGTGTCGCCGTGGTCGTTGTCGTCGACCTCGTCCCTGTCCCCACAGTGTTGAATGTCGACGAGACGCCATCGGCATGACGCTGCTGCTGGGACTGTGGTTGCTGCTGCTGCTGCGGAGTCGGTGCCGCAATCGTGAATGATGAACCACCGTGAAAATCATAAATACTTTCCGTAGGCGGAGCATCCGCCATGGACGCTTCGTAGGCCCTACTGGACGTTGACGAGCGACTCGCTTTTGGCGTCCCGAACGACGGGCCACCAAACCTCCCTGTCGTCGAAGACCGCCTGATGCGTGGCGGGGACGACCTCGGCGTCTGCTGCTGATGCTGATGTTGCGGTAATGTACGGTGAGAGCGGCGCAGGTGGGAGGGAACGTATTGTGGTGAAGAGACACTCGAGAGGTTGTACATGGATTGAGACGCCTGCATCCTGGGCCCGACCTATCCTGTACTTATATTTGAAACTCGTCGATGAATTCGAGTGGATGCTTGGACTTGTGATGTTCCTTCTAGCACTGCAAGGCTCTAGTATGCTTGTACACGTACAATGCAAGAAATGGTTTTTGTTTGATGGTTTTTGTGGTGACAACGCCTGTCGATCTGCACGTGACACAATAATGTGCCGGTGATATCGATGCCTATCGATATATATTGCTCATGAGTACCGCAAGACCCGGTCAATTGGAGAGCAGCACGCACCAGATTCAGGCATACAAAGTCAGTGTCTTGACAAAGCGCAGGATAATGACAGGCAGAGAAGAGCTATAGGCCGCGGCATAATTGATCGCACCATTGTAAGTGGCTACGAGTAATATTACAGAAATATCGTGTAGGCACATGACATGACTAGGACGATCCTTACGGACGCATCTGCTGATGGGCACTTTGCGCGGCTTGTTGCTGTTGCTGTTGCTGTGCTGCAGCCGCAAGCATCTGCTGATGCTGCTGCTGTGCCTGCATCTGACGAATCTGCTGCATCTGCAACGGTGTCGGGGTGACTTGTGCCACGCCCTGGAGTTGAGCCGCCTGTAGTTGACCGTTGGCATTGAGCCGCGGCGACTGACCCTGGGCAGCAGCACTTTGTGCCTGGGCCGCCCGGGCGGCATTGATATTGCGGATGGCGATGGCGCGCTGTTGCAGCATGATTTGTTGTTGACGCGCCAGGTCGTTGACCATCGAGCCGTGAGAGGCCCCGTTCGGCAGGTGGTTCGGCAAGCGAGGACTCCCGCCATGCTGCAGTGCCTGATTTTGTTGAGCAATGTGTTGTGCAAGAGCTTGCTGGTTCAGGAGTTGTCGAGGTCCTGGTTGGGGGCTTGCAGACGGCCGGTTCTGCAGGTGTGGAGGCACCGAAGATCGATCCGGCAGCTGAGTCGTAGAGCCCGGGACGGCGGCCACGGCGAGGGATGGTGTCTGAGGAGAGCTTTGGGCTTGTTGCATGACGATCGGTGATTGTGAGGTCTTTCGCAATTGAGTGCTGCTGGGAGTGGCAGCCTTGTTGGCGTCCGCCGCAGTGTTTGCGGCATTGCGCTGCAATTGTAGCTGCTTCTTCTTTCGATGGGCCTCGACAAAGGCCAGTCTCTTAAAGTCGGGTGCAAACTCCTTGCCGTGACGCTCGTCATACAGGTACATCAATCGTTCTTCCTCGTCATCTTCATGCAGCGAGTAGCGTTTGCGCTTGAGCCTCGGTAGTGGACGGTCCTTGATGTCTTGCAGCAGACTTGCACTGTATGCGGGGTGCGGTGAGGGTCGCAAGTCCAAGGGAGGGTTCGTGGCTACCAGGATGTCAGACTCGACCTGCAGAGCCTTGGCGTCTGTGAAATTGCCCTGAGTCTGTTCCGAGTAGAGCAGCATCTCGGTCCAGATCGACTCTGGCGTGGGACGCAACGCAGTGTGCATGATTGATGGAGGCTCTTCTCGATTGTCCACAAGCCGTAGTATTAGACAGCCCTCGTAGTAGCGAACCTTGACGTCACGAAACACTTCCAGACAGTCCACGGGTATCTGTTCGTTCCTGATGGCCTCGAGTATCTGCCGTGCCGGCGAGTTGTACAAGAAGACGCCGTCCTGATTGTCAAACTTCCAGTGATTGCGATAAAAGTGCAACGTCAGACTCGGCTCCGACTTTTCATACCGCTCCAAGATTTCCGCAGAAGATAGGGAAATCGTGTTGGACAATTTCTGTAAAGTCGCCCGGTACGACACCCCAGGCTGCTTCAGCTTTTGCCGTTGCTGTAATTGCATCTGTTGCTGCTGCTGCTGTTGTTGCTGTTGCGGCAGTTGTGCTTGTACTACAACCGGTCCCTTCGAGCCAGTGGTCTCCGCAGCCTTGATCGCCGACGTCGTCCGTGCTTCCATCGCGCCAGCAGAGTCCTGGACGTCGACGTGTATGCAGGACTTGCCCGGGACACCAACAAAAACGTCAAGGAGCGTACAAGTCACCACGTTATATATTGTCAATAGACTGGTCAATAATGGTCGTTCATCGGCGCGCGCATGCACCGTACACACGAACTTTAATTATGATCACAGTTGTGGTCCCGAAGCACGTGACCAGGCGGGGATCAGTTCGCGATCGCGATCCATCGCATGATCATCCATAGATATATACATAATATGAAGTAAGGACAGGAGCTCTTTCTCAGATCTACACTACATTCGTTACATATTGGTAAAAGAGAAAATTCTTCATTAGTCGTGGCTTGGTGGTCATTGCAACAGGCATATGCAGTAATCCGCGAGCCGACTGGATACACTCAACCACTGTGACTACTCGTAGCCGGACGGGACTGATCGTGAGAGAGCCGTATGGGATGACTCGCCGCAGTAGCGGCGAGCTGCTGCAGAGGTGTCAGGTCGGCGGGCTCGTGTGCAGCGGCATGCAAACTCGGCTGATGCGGAAGATGTTGGGTGTAGGTGTGCTCGCCGGCATGACTGCCGTGATTGAAGTGCGCGCCATTGTGCTGCACCAAGCTCTGATCGGCGTACTTGTACGCTTGCGACTGCTGATGCTGCTGCTGCTGCTGCTGCTGCTGTCCTGCCATGCCAAATTGACTCATCTGACTATAAGGTGCTGGTTGTGCCACGCCGTCGGCGTGCTGAATCTGTTCGTGGAAATTATTGGTCGATGGCTGCAGTGACGCCTGGTAAGAGCCAGCATACTGAGCGTTATCAGTGCTGGCGTGATGCTGAGTGTCCGCAGCTGGATTTGAAGATTCAGCTCCGGGGTGCACGGCATCTGCGGGGAGGGCATCGGTAGCTGGGGTGGCATCCGTGTTACCTGCAGTTAGCGCGGGCTCCGTGAGGAGTCGGTGCATGAGCTTCGACCAAGCAGAGGACTCTGCCCCACGATTGCGCTCGAGCAGGCCCAGTTCATGCATATGAAAGTCACGAATCTCGAGTAGTCCCAACTCGCCCGTGGCACCGGTAGAAAGCCACTCGAAGAATCGAGTCTGGACCTGGACGAAGCGAAGTGCCAGATTCTCCCCAACCAGATGTTCCTGTGTGAGGTGGAAGAGACAGGCACAGGCCTTGGAGAGCATCGGGGCCAGTTGCGGAGTCAGTGTCTCACGATTCGCCGCTTGCCCGGCCTGGGAATGTACGAATGCGTAGATCAGTGATAGGGCAGAGGTATAGACCCGGGCGATCATAAAGTACGTATAGTACTTTCTCGGTTGGGCAGTAACGATTCCGAAAGCTGCTTGCAGACTGCGTATCGCTGCCTCTCCCAAGCGGAGGAGATCTTGAGCATCTCTTTTGGGCAGGGCGGTACAGGGCCGGTACATCAGCAGCTCTGTTGCGGCGTACTCGATGCCAAGCATTGCGTATGCCTTTGGACTCAGGGACTTGGTCAGCACGGTCCACTCATGGAGATCCGACTCCATCCTACGGACGAGGGCGAGTGCCTCCTCACGCGACGGTGATGCCCTTGGACCACACTGGTAGAGCTTGGTGTATACCTCGCTCTGCAACCTGATGAGCCGCAATCGTTGGAGTAAGACTGCGGGCCACTCTCCAGGAACGTCCTCATTCGAGCCTTCTGGCTCAGGGACGGTGATGGCTTCGTCATCAAAGCCAGGAGGCCTCCCGCTCGTCGTTGAGATGACTCGGTCGAAGCAATAACTGGCCCAGAAAAGCCTCTTCTTCCACGCCACGAGCTCAGGCTGACTGTTGAGGGCTGGGTCGAAGGCTTGATGGCTACTCTCAGTATTCGTGCTGGCGGAATGCGCTTCCTGTGCTGCAGATCGGCCATGCAGTCCGAGACTGGCACACGCACGCATGCCCAGACCACAGATGTACCACGAGTTGAGTCTGCTGGGGTTGAATGTGGCAAACTGCAGTACCAGGAGATTGAGCTCCAAGCCCTCGAGTGTGTCGGGATTGTAGTTGGCGGCATAGGAGGCTGTGCTGAAGAACTTCAAGGCGTTCCAGGTCGCCATGCTGGTCGGATGCTCCGCGACGGAGGAGGTTGCGATGGCGAGAATCATGAGGACCTTGAACTTTTCGACGGCGCTGGCTTCCTGGTTGTAGAATCGTTCGGCGGCCTTGTCGAGATCTGAAAGGCAAATGACTGGCAGGATCGGATGAATCTCTGCTGCATAGTGTTGTATGAGAGGGTGTGCGATGGAACGCGAGATGGGGGACATGAAGGGACCGGTCTCGTCGCGATAGCCCGCCAAGGAAAGAAGGGATACACGAAAGTTCCACGGCGTGTGCATGCTCTGGTTCGTCATGACGGCGGAGGACTCGTCCGAGAGACCTTCGAGCTCGCGAATCACACCCTTGACCTTGTCAGACAGCTCGCCCTGGAGCGACTTTGCAGGCTCTTCCGGCGGCAGAGACGGTTGGGTGATGCTGGGATCGATGCGAGAGGAGAAGGAATCGGAGCGATTGGAAGAGTGGAGTGGCTGCTGCTGCTGCTGCGCCTGCTGCTGGGACTGGCTGTACATGTTGGCGAGTTGAGCCTGGTCCGGAGGCACGTTTAGTTGTCGATCGAGCTTTGCGATGCGATCCTCGAGGTAGGACATGTAGCTTCTCCCCTGTGAGGATGCCTCTTCATACAGAATCGAGCACTCGTTTGGCTTGCCGAATTTTGTGCACCCAGCACAAGGAGCCGTTCCATCACACTTGATCTTGCGCTTTCGGCAGAATGCACACGCCAGTCGAATGCCGCTCACCACGAGACGGCCACGAAAGGCAGGCTGGAGGATGCCATCGACAGTGATGTTGCCCGCGTTGTTGGCCGGTGGCAGTCTGCTGAACTGCGCCTGCAGACTGAGCAGATGCTGCAGATGCTGTTCGAGCCCAATAATGCGCGCTCGCGGAAGATCCGTGTTTGCATTCACGTCGTGATACTTGCACGTCGTCTTCGAGTCCG
Source organism: Taphrina flavorubra JCM 22207 (assembly GCA_000836175.1). Classification (NCBI taxonomy): domain Eukaryota; kingdom Fungi; phylum Ascomycota; class Taphrinomycetes; order Taphrinales; family Taphrinaceae; genus Taphrina; species Taphrina flavorubra. The sequence goes on along the minus strand of DF819258.1, from coordinate 31,283 downwards.
CACAGGCCTGGCACGAAGGAATGCCGGCATCGCACTTGATCTTCCTCCTACGACACCTGTTGCATGAGGAGATGAATCGAGTCCCGGCCTGTGGGTTTTGTGTCGCTGCATTGGCGGTGTTGAGACGCCTCGGAGTAGTAGTACTGCTCTGCGTACCGCTCGCAGCCGCGCCTGGACTCGCCAGATTCGACATTCTGCGCAAAGACAACGATGACGGCGATAACGACAAAGAAGAAGCTGAAGCAGATGGAAGTTGTGCCTCAGCCAATGTATGGCAGTGAGCGAGTGCTGGCAGGCAAACCAAATGGAGCAGCAGGCTATGTATAAGAAGGTGGAAGCTTCAGTAGGTACAAGTTGAAGAAGCAAGCCTACCGCGGCAGGGTGGAAGTTGACTGAACTGGAGGAGAAGACCGGGAAGACCGGGGGTGGAGGTGCAAGAGCCAAGACCCAGCTGCAGCTGCAAGGCCAAAGAGAGCTGGCCATGGGTAGAGCTGCCGTAGAGCCAACTGCGAGGGCAGCTGCTGCTGCTGCTGAGATCTAGAAGATCTGGTGAGGTGGATCACGTGCACGGCTCAAGCTAGATCGATCAATCTCGTTCATCAAGCAGCTTCTGTTCTACGATCGATTCTCGTTCATTTCACCTAATCACCCAGACTCAAACATTGCACATCTACATCGCATACAGATGACTCTAACAGTAGCATTCCCCGGTCGGGCTCCATCTATCGACTGCATCGTGATTTGTTTTGGTCAACCATGACTCACGCACCCACCCTGCCCTTACTTGTCTGCTATGGCGCAATGTTTCATCTTCAATCCCGACTAGAGACATGCGGCAAGTTTGCCCTACCACTATGGTCACATATCTTGTCTACATCTTCCATCCCTGACACAATACCCAGCTTTAGAGATGGATGAATCTGGGCAGGTGGATGCATGATACTCCTTATCTACCCGCTGATAAGCAATGCCGTGCCGTCAATTTCTTGAATGTGATTTTCGCTCCATCAGCCTTGCAATTTGTGAAGTGGTAACAAGTGTGTCTGAACTAACGTCCGAGTCCGAAGATGAAATGACCATTGAGGCCTTTAAAGCGGCATGAACGCCGAGGCGCATCTTCGCGCGCAGGGCTGGCAAGGACCAGGGAATGGCCTACGTGCTGGCTCACTGCAGCGGGCCATCCTGACCTCGAAAAAGACCGACCTCAAAGGTCTCGGGGCGCGCACGGACGAGAGCGATCAGTGGTGGGACAACATCTTCTCAAAGCAACTCAGCAACATCACCGTTGGGGCACAAGGGTCGATCGGGCAGGTCAATGGCGGCATTCAGGCAGCACACCCTGTTGCCGCCCGAAATGCTCATCGGAAGCAATTAGGTCACAGTAGTACGAGTGCGCTCGAAAAGGTTTTCGTCCTGTCTGGGATTCTGACGGGCAGCGAGTTGTCCATCCCACTAGACAATTCATTGGAGACGTCGCAGACTGAGCAGACGAGCAAGGAAAGAGACAAGAAAAAGTCCATAATCAAGGACTCTGCGAGCGGTACAAAGTCGACCAAAATCAAGGAGCGAGCAATAAAGGACGACACGGCAAGAGTCGAATCAAAGAAGAGGAAGAGGACCGTGGACAGTCCCCACTCGCACGACGAGACTACAGAAGTGCAACTGACGAGTCTGTCGGATAAGGTTCTAAAGAAAGAAGCTCGGCGTCTGAGACGCGAGTCGCGGGCCCTGGAGAAAGCCGCCAAGGCAGAACGGAAGGAAAAGAGACGACTCAAGCGGCTTGAAAAGAAAGGCAAAAACGTCTGACGAGAGAAATGGAAAAAGGCATAGCGTTTTCTTCTTTGGTAGCGGCTGCGTAGCATTTTTTGTATCAATGAAACTCATGTTGATCTCTATCGTGACCAGAGCGGAAAGTGGTTGAACACGTACGGTCAAACATTTGAAAGCATAGCAGTGTTCTACCTGATTTATACATAATTGTCGTGTCGAGACACTCCTTGCGATTGTCAACAGCGCTAGCTTATAGCTAGGTGTGTGCCCGCGGAGTCACACAAAAAAAAGGCTTCCAGGTTGTCTGTGCCACTTGCCGATCATATTGTGTGCAAGCCCCGGATGCGTCAGAATTTGAACTGCAACCACTGCACCAGCAGACCCTCCCCTTCCAATACCGATTTGCATTTTCGTCAAGTTATATATGAACTGAATACAGCTACGATAAAGGGACGCCAAGAACAAGCAGTGCCTGCCCCAGGGATAAAGTCGGGCACACTTTTGGTCATGTCAGACTACCTCTTTGACCCGTCCCTGCTTCAGCAGAAGGAAGACAGCGACGCGCCCAATGGACTACCGACAAACCTCACGCTACGGCCATTGAGTGTGCGTGACCACGCACTGGGATACGACACCATACTGCACCCTCTCGCGGCAGACCAGGACCCATTATCGCACGAGACATTTATGCAGAAATTCAAACTCATGGTGCATCAAGTCCCCAAGACGTACTACACCGTCGTCCTCGTCGATGCCGCCGCAGGTAATGGTGATGAAGGACAAGGACAGGGACGAATAGTCGGGTCGGCGACATTACTCGTCGAACACAAATTCCTACGATCCGGCGCCGTGGCAGGACACATTGAGGACGTGGTCGTCGCGCCCTCGCACCAGGGACAACGGCTCGGCCGCGTGCTCGTCGAGTGTCTCACAACTCTCGCCGCCCGTCTCGACTGCTATAAAGTCATCCTCGACTGTTCCCCGGAAAACGTCGGGTTCTACGAAAAGTGCGGGTTCGCTTCCAAGGGTATCGAGATGAAGCGATACCTCTGTTCTCCCCCCTCTTTCCCATACCGTCGTATCAGACAAACACCATCGCATCAGACAATATAACAACGTATCAGACAAGAAAAGCACAAGGAGAAGAAAGAACATTCGCTTGGAAACAATAAATAGCATACAACGGCAAGCAGAAGGAAACAATAATGGCATGGAAAACCGGCAGAATGAGTCGAAGGATAAATCATAGCAGTCTATAGTAAGAGCCCCACCATCACCGTCATCGCGGCACCCACCACTAAAGTCCCCGCGGCAGACCCGCCGAGCAGCAACCCCGACGACAAGGGACTCGCACGACGACCACCGGCACCGGTAAACACGACCACCGTGTTCCCACTGGTGGCGACACTCGGACCGCCAGAGGATGTCGTGGCACTCACGGGCACCCCTCCGACACAGGCACTACATATCGTCGTGGTCATGACCGCGATGCGCGCCGACCGCGTGCACGGACAATCCGTCACCGTCAACGTCTGGCCCGCGTACGAGGCCACGTACGCGATGCCATTCTCGAAAATTGTCGTTGGGCCCGATGCCACGGTGGTGTAGGATGCCACTACTACCGTGGTATATGCCTGACCATCCACCGTCGTCGTTCCCTTGCTGCCCACCGATGCGCCGCCCCCAATCTTCGTTTGAGCTTGAGGTGTATTGGTTGGCATTGGCGTAGTCGATGGCGCATTGATGACTGCGACTGGAGCGTTTGGAGCCACTATGGGGGAAGTCGCGACGATGACTTGAGGTCTTGGGATTCGTGTGGTCGTCGTCGTAGTGGCCGTAGATGTGGTCGTTGTCGTAGTTGTCGTCGTGGTTGGAATAGACGTTGTGACGATTGTGTTTGCGGCACCATTCACGGCGGCAGCAGCAGTAGCGGCCGATTGTTGGGCCTGTTCAATGGCAATGGCACTCTGTTTCATGGCGGCGGCGGCACCAAAAGTCGTCCCGGGCACGAGTCCCTGTGTTGTCGTCGAGGATAGTGATTGAGTCGTGATTGAGGCGGTCGCGTTTGTGTATAGTCCCGAGGTCATTTGCGCATCAATCTGTCCCGCAGAAAGAAGCGCGCAAAGTGCGGCATAGACCAGTTTCGAATGCATGATTTTTCGAGTCGTATGTAATGAGTGAGTGAGTGAATGAATGAATGAACGACTGTGAAGAAAGGACTGTAATGAAGGAACGTAGAAGAATGAGTGGTGTGATACTGGACAAGCGCAGTATATCGCGGCCAGGAAAGAGAGCACATATATATCGCGATTTCGAAGGTTCAGCGCGGAGTGTCGAGATTTGGAGATGTGGCTGGTAAAAGTGGCTATTTCTCACAAATTTTAGCTTTTTTGGGCAAATTCGCCGACCTCCCGCGCGTTTTTGAGGAAAATCGTACGGAAAGCGCCAAATTGAATTCTTCTCCACTTTCCCCAAAGGCTCTGCACATTCCTGGCCGTTGGCTGGTGGTTCTGGTTCTTCGGTGCCTTTTCGCCATTGTTTTGCGGTGACAAAGAAACGTCGTGGCCGCTCAGTCTAGCGCGCCGACTATACTTGGATCCGCTTGTTCGGCAGAGACTGTTTGACCGTCTAGACGCCTTATTTCAGCGCTCATGGTATGGTCGCCGTTAGCGGTGCTTGGAGCTGCAGTATTATTGACAACTTGAGCGGCGGATTGCGGATTGGTGGAAGTATCTATGGTCTTATGAAGGCGCAAGATCGACAACTTTTCCCGCCCAGCTCTGCGCTCTAGTACGATTCGTCCTTGAAGTCCATGAGCTGCAGCATCGGCCAAAATTTGTACTGGTTTGTTTCTGGCCACGGCTACCAAGTAGAAGAGTCCATGACTGGACAGCATCTCACTGGCGTTCATGATCAGTTCATTCGTAACATCCATTCCTTCTGGTCCTCCTGCCCAGGCTGCTGTGATCCTGCCACTGGTGTCAATTTCTGCAGTTGCGGTTGGTACATATGGTGGATTGAATATGAGCAGGTCGATTGTCTTGGCACGGAATCCGTGGGTTAGATCCGCTCTGATAGAGTCTAGACACGTGGTATCAGAGCGTACGTTCTTGGAAGATGTCTCCATGGTTGCTTTGCATGCATAGCCGTTGATATCAGTACAAAAATGCAAGGATGAAGGCAATATCGATTGTTGTAGAAATGTCGTTATGATGCCAGAGCCAGAACCTATCTCGAGCACTAGCGGACACGCCGAAGTTGCTCTTATTAGAGCTTGATCGTTCTGCAATGCATCAAGTAGCGCGAAAGAATCTTCTGCAGGCTCGTATATACTGTCGTAATCGTCTTCTGTGAGATGAGTAAGCGAAGGTGTCGGCAACATAGTTTCGGCAACCACAATCGGCTGTGAGAGCGCCTCGAGTCGCTCAAGAGCGGCTGATCTTGCCTTGTACATCGCAGGATCTGATGAGGCATCTGCTCCAGAAGCTCGTCCCAACCTCTTCGCGCTGATATGCTCTCGTGCCTGTCTTTGTTTTCGCTGCCTAGCATCCTCTTCAATTTGTCTTACAGCAGCCTCTTTTGCCTCTTTTTCAGCTCGTAATTTGTTCTTCGGCGCATTGCGATCGTTCATGATAGCATTGTCCATGAGCTCCTTGTACTTTTTGACTCTCCAATAGTCTTCTGAAATGTCTATGTTTGTCGGTAGTATAAGGTACTGCTCGAAGTTTGCGACTTTGTTCTCAAAACCGATGGCAAGCAAGACAAGGTCTCCGCCCGGACACTGTGAGATGTCTTTCGCATACCTGGCATTCCGTACTCTTATGGACCGAAATTTGTCTTCTTGTGGTGACATGAATATGTTCTTCAAGTATAGAAGCATAGTGTCGAGGCATCTTTGCTTCTGAGGTAATGGATCCGAGGACGAGAAATATGCGTCGAGTAGTCTCAAGACTGCTGGGAATGACCCTGTAGGAGTTTTCGGGATGGAAAGTAGCTTGCCACTCATGAGCTACAAGAGAGGCGTCGCTCGGTAGAAGAGTATTATGCGATTACTTGGAGGTCTCCATTTGCTTGCCTATTTTCGAGAGGACTATGCATGATCGTTATTCTATCGTCGCTTCAATGGACTCTGTGGCAGCCGATTGGAAGTCGACGAGCTCGATTCGAACCAACAGTACCAGTATCGTCGTCATACATGGTCTACAAGGAATTGTTTGCACGCATGGTGGAGGAGTCTCCGCAGTCACGTGTTTCACCTTTATTTTGTGTTTTGTGGTGGTTACCCGCGCTTCGACCGCAGAACGCACGCACGCACGCAGAACTGTTTCATATCTATATAACTTTTCCGTTGTGCCAGGTTGCGCTAGTCTCGCTCTGAGTCGCAAGTCGCGGAACAACTTCTGTAAGCTCCGGGGATTGTCGTCATATACAGGGCACATTATTGCGATTGAAAGTCAACGACCGCACAGTATCATAGATCCAATACCTCTCCAGCATGCTTGAAAGCGCCCCGTCCTTCATCACAACTACTATGGCACCATCCATCATGAGTCCCGGGTTACCAGCGCTGGGATCGGCAAATCTGCCAAAGACACTATTATGTCCATCTGACATAGAGAATTCGATTGTCGCATACGAAAACCTGTTGCAGAGCGCAAAATCATATCGAAATCAGTTGGCAGCGTTGAGTCAGAGCGCAAACGCATTCGGCGCAGCACTAGAAGCATGTTCTCGTGTCAAGGGAGTCGATGAAGCTGCCGAGAGTCTTAGTAATGTTGCGGGACTGCAGTATCTAGTGGCCAACCACCAGAGTGTTCTCAGCGATACCATATATCGATCTTTCGAAATACCACTTCGGGAAAACTTGGAGAACTTTATAGCGACGACAGAATCAAGGCGCGAGGAATACAAGACTGATTTGAAGACGAAAATGAAGTTGCTGGCCAAGAGGGAAAAGGAACATCTAGCACTCGCACACAAAAAACAACGCTCCCTGAACAAGTTTCGCGAAGCATTAGCCGACTTGACAGCACTAGCTGATGGTATTGAGCAGCTGAAGTCAGACTACTTCTACAACGCTCTGGATTATCATTGCGAAACGTGGTCACGAGTTTCGTTGAGGTCAAACATTGTTTGTAAAGCTGAGTTGTCTCTGTACTCTGGCATAGCCCAGAAAGCTGAACATCTTGAATGGAGTCTTGTCGGCACACCAGATCCATGGAACCAAGATGCTCGTTGTGGGGACGAGATTTTCCATATCGTACCACCACAAGATATCCTTGCTCGTCCACAATCGCCAGGACAGGAGACTTCGGCGGGCTTGTTCCAAAGCCTTCTTGGCGCAATTGACATTAACAACGCCTCGGACGATCAGCACAACGAGGCTGACAGTACGAAAATTGGAGGTATGGAGGAAGCGAGCTTCCTCAGTAGACACGAAGCATCTCATAATAATGAGTGTCTGCAAGGTTTGGAAAGCCCTCAGGAACCTAGGATAATGCCAGAAACGCCGCGCATGAAAAACATCAAGAAATTGGCCAGCCCATACGAAGATGCAGAGGAAGTAAACGAACAAATAACGCAGCATGCAACGCGTCATGAACATGATTCTCTGCGAGCAAAGCAGATGAGACCTCCTTCAATTTGTACAAGCGAGACACCTTCTAGACCGACGTCCAAACGCAATATTGCACAGCCTTGTGAAAGCCCGAATCGAGACAGGCACAATTCCATCAAACAGATCTTCACTCCTCAAGCCAAGACTGTCAACGGTAGCAGTGGTAGTCTTGGTCGCAGCAGCGGCAGGATGATGCTCGTCGCAGCTGCCGACAGTGATGTGCAAAGTCCTGAAAGTGATGAAGGTCAAAAGCACAGCGAATACTGTCATGTCAAAATGGAGCCAGAAGATTGAGCGCAACTGAGTCATTGAGCGTATCGTGTTTGGCATGGCATGGCATGGCATGAGCATTGGTTGTCGGAAATCGTGTATATAGCATAACAGACTACATTTATATCCATACACAAGTGACCATATGCATAGCTGCAGTCGATAAAGCTTTCCAAGCACAATGGAAAAGACGTCGTATGAACTTCGGCTAAAAATGGTACCACCTCGTCATGAGCACTTGTCACATCGCATGAACTTCAGGGCGTGATTCAACACTTGACATTGAGTGAGATTAACAGAAGACTCTGAGTAGCAGAACTCATCCGGCAGGGGTGCTAAGTTGTGCCGTTCTCTACGGGTCTATCTAGATGGCAACGAGTCTGGAGAAGTGGTCAGTGCACCACCTGAAGTCTATTGTCGATTACCTTGATGACGAATCACTACTGCAATTGACCCAAACCGCGCTCAATTTAAACACTGCCGAAGAAGTGGCCGCTCACTTTCAAAGTCTACTTGGCAGCGACCCGAAATTATATGCCTTCATTTCCGAGTTCAACTCTCGGCGATTCCCGCCGAGCTCACGAGCTTCTGTCCCATCGAAGCGAGCTCAGAATGTTGTACAACCAGGTAATCGCCAAGATGTGCCAGAGAGAAAGACCGACACGAGGGCGACTAGTAAGAAACCTGTTGGGAATACTGTCATGACCTCAGACTTGGGCGTCAAGTCTAAATCTCGCACTACAAATTCTGGAACGAATACAAAAGTCAAGAAAGTGGATGCCCTGTCAGAAATCGATGCCGCCTTGCGAGATCTAGAATTAAACACGGGGAATGACAAGAAACGTATACTCAGTTGTGATTGTGCTGCTCGCCGTCATGGTCTCAATGAAATTTCGCCAAATTGCTTGTCGTGCGGCAAGATCATCTGCACGATAGAGTCATATGCTCGTTGCAGCTTCTGCAATGCCGAACTGCTCACGCGCAACCAAAAAGACGAGATTGTTGCAGAACTCAAGCGGGAACGAGGGGTCGAGAGTGCTAGTGCAAAGCAGCAAAAGAAGAAAGCTAGTGCAGGTAGTGGCATGAAGGTTGCATATTCCGGGAAATTAGTGGCCATAGATGGATCGACGAATGCTTCGCGCATGGATGAGGAAGAAATCCGCAGCAAGACAAACGCTGCGGAAGCCAGAAAGAACGAATTACTGGTGCACGTTCAGAGTGGATACAGGCGCACCGTCATTGATCAGGCATCAGATTTCACAAGTCAAAGTACCGATAAATGGTCATCACCAGCGGAGCGCGCACTGGCGCTACGAAGAGCACAAGCAGCAATGCACACCGATGATGACAAAGGGCGAGTCATGAGCATCTCCCTGGGTGGCGGCAAAGTATCCGTCAAGAACGAGAAACGCGGCCCAAGGACGGAAGACGAGGTAGACTCGCAAATCGCGAAAGAGCAGAGGAAAATTGATCAGGAACGTGCCAAGGAGGAAGAGGAGCAAGCAAAGATCAACCAGAGTTATACGAGAAACAAACTCATGGGCAGTTTGGGTACCATCACATTTCCTTCGTCCGACAGCTCAAAAGATGCCGTACAAGACTGGTGGACAAAGGGCCAGAAAGGATGGCGTCGCGTGCAAGACTACGACGACGATGACGAAGACGAGCATGACGACGTGCATGAAAAGGTCGTGTTGGGGAGCTCAGCCATGGACGGACAACCTGGACGAGAAGAAGAGGTCGGGACTTCGAAGAGAGGTTGATGGACCTGGGCACGGTACGATTCAAGAATTAGCGATAGCGAGCATTGACAATAGCATTTCAGCATTCAGAAGACAGCATTCGCGCGTAAATGCAAAACCACAAACTCGTCACCAAATTTGTCGGCCCCACCACGTGAACATGTGAAGTTGCAATTCGTCTCGTCCTCAATCGGACCATCGGTTTCTTTTCCTCATATCTTTCTTACATTTAGTATGTTGGCGTACCGTGATCTTGCATCGTCAGCCATTCTTTCCTCTCTCTCTTTTACGGCACTTTAGGAACAGGGGCGCGATTTGCCCGAGCGAAAACCAAATCGAAAAGAAGCATGTTCACTTTATTGTCGGACATTTACCACTACTGCACGTCAAAGGAGGAATACAGCATCTTGATACTGGGCCTCGACAATGCCGGCAAATCCACCCTCCTCGAATCCTTAAAACACAAGTTCCCACTTCCAAACTCAAGTACTTCGGCAGCGACAAAATCGGACGCGACGACGACGACGTTGGGAACTAGATTGGCGCGCATCAGACCCACCATCGGACAATCCATCGGCCGACTGAATGTGGACGGCACGTCTTTCGTGGTCTGGGATCTCGGTGGACAGAGCACGTTGCGCGAGTTGTGGGCACGGTACTATGCCGAATCGCACGTCGTCCTCTACGTCATTGATGCGTCCTCGGCCGAACGATTGCGCGAGAGTTGCGAGGTCATGGAACAACTCGTGCGCGACTTGTCTTTGTCGTCCTCGTCGCAGTCGTCGCACTCGTCCATACAACAAGGGACGTCAATACCACAACAGTCGGGCACGGAGAATGAACAGGAAGGAGAAGGAGTACAAGAGACAGGAGGCAATCAAAGTGCTGGGCAAGGAACGACAGACGGAATCGAAGTCCCTATATTGATCGTGGCCAACAAGCAGGACGTGCCTGGCGCAATGACGATTGCCGAACTGAAAACACACCTCAGCACCCTCGTGTCGACGCTCGATCCCACGGAAGGAGGCGTCCTCGGCTGTTCCGCACTACAGGGCACCGGCCTCGACGAGATTGCCGCCTGGATCAAGACGAGGGCACTCAGAAACAAGGCGACTCGGCCGCCAAAGTACCGATGACCCATAGAAACGGATGGTCAAGGGATCATCAGCCCGCCGTCACGTCTTTGTTGAGGAATCGATGGAGCGTCCGGCCATTCTCGGGACCAATCATCTCAATCATCTCCTCGACGCCGACGCGGGCGAGTTCCCGGACATTCTCGATGCGACTGCTAATGTTCCAACTATTCTTGCCACTCACGCCGGGCAGGGACTCGAGCAGGTCGACGGCGGCCTGGTTGATGGTCCGCTCGACGTCGGTGCTCTCGACGACGCCGTACATGACGGATGCTAAAGGGTCCGGCTCCTCATTACTGCGCTTCAAGTCCTCAAAGATCTCGGCCGTGGCATAGGGCGAGGAACTCCAGATGAACTTGACGGTGGGAAAGGATAGGGTGAGGAGGACGAGTTTCGACTGCAGGTGTGTCATGTCGATGCTGCCGCCCTCAAAATTGACAAAGGGTTCGAGGTTGAAGGACTTGTTTTGGTCAAACTCAATCAGCACGATCGGCGTCTTGTAGTACTGCACCATCTGCTCGCACTGGTTGAAGAGCCGGCCATTCTGAAAGCTCCCAATCAGGTCCTTGATGGACTTGCGCTCGACGCACATGCTCGGCGAGAGAATGTAGTCGCCCACCGTCAATTGGCACGGGATGATTTGTTGGTTGCGGCCGTGCAGCAAAGACGGCAAACTGCTGCGAAACTCGCGCACGTCGACAATGATGCGCGGCGGTTCCGCGGTGGCTTTCACTCGTCCGCCGCCCGCGATGCGCGTGTTCAGCGTCCGCAGGAAATGTTCCTGCGGGTCCTCGATCCCGCGTCCATCGTGCGACAAGACCAGCGCCATGTTGCCCTTTTCGCGAATGAGTCGTGTAAAGGCGTCCTTTTCCTTGCGTACCACGGAAAGGTACCGCTGTTCCTCCACACTACCCCCGTAAAACATGAAATAGACGCGCAGGTTGATGGCCGGGTAAGTTGCGCGGTATATCTCGATGCGACGGATAAAGGCCGGGTCTAATTCGTACATGATGACGTGTCGTGGCCGGAAATCCTGCAACAGTTGGTCGTCCGCGTCCCCGTCGTACGGCATCACGATGATCAGGTCGTCCAGCTTCAGGAGGCCAAAGTAGTCTTCCAGCGGCCTTTCGTCCCCATCAGCACCAGCACCACCACCACCATTATTGCGGGGACCACCGGCAGAGGTCTGGGCCTCTATCGCCGCCGTCAAGTCTGCCAGCGGATCAATGTGCTTGTCCAAAGGTTCGGCATCGAGCATCGATTCCGCCACCGCAGTCAGGTCCACGACGCGATGCGCGGCTTCAGGTCGACCGCTCGCTGCGGCGGCACTGGCAGCAGCAGTCGTCGAGCCGCCGCGGACGCGTCGTCGTTTATTGGGTGGTGCGCCGCCGCGACCTCGATAGGACGACGTGACGCCGCGTTTCTGTGCATCCTGCGCTTTCTCCTGTTCGTTTTTTTCGCGAAAGAGTTCCTCGTTGATGGCCTTGGCGGTCTGTTTCCAGTGTAGATAGTCTCTAAACTTGCTCCGCAGAAGCGACTTGCCATGTGACGACGACGATGATGCTTCGCCATCCTTGTCCTTGACGCCATTTGTCGTCGTAGTGGCGGGAGACGCGACATTGTTGTGCATGGTTTCGAGGTATTGCTTGATTTGCGTACACGTCTTCTGGTCGGAGCACATGACGAGGATGGTGTTGTTGGCGGCGTCCGTGGGCGGTGGAGGATTGAAGTGTGTCTCATCGTGAATCTCCTTGATGGCCTCGGCGAGTTGTTCCCATTTCGGTTGTTCTTCGAGCGTGGGCTCAACGTCGTAAGGCAGGACGCCCACGGGTGTGTCGGTGTTGCTGGCGGAGCGGTAGACGCGCCTTCGTGCGAGCGTAAAGATTGTGTTGGCGGCCTCGAGGAATAACCAGGCCGATTGGTCCTGATGACGCGCTTTCGAACCACTATTATTCGTCTCAAAGATGCCCTCAATCAAGCGATTAAAAGAGACGCAATCGTAGTTGAGTAATGCGTGCAGCAGGGATCTGAGGGACGTGAGGTCAGAGACGAGTTGTTTTGAGCGAAAGCTGACGCGGTGCCAGACCGGATCGAGTTGTCGGCGGACGAGCTGGTCAAAGTTGCGGTGCAGCGCGGCATCCGTTGACCAGTCCTCGAGGTCGAGTTGCTGGCCATTGGCCTTTTTCAGCTCGCCCATGACGGCCTCGATGCACTCCAGAATGGCAATCTGAATGTCCCTCATGGCCGGCGTCATCAGCACCTCGAGCTCAATGACGTCCGCCTTGCGACGCTCCAAGTTCTCCGCGACGTCCTTGTGGAAGCGAGGCCAGAGGTACGCCGACCGCACAAAGAGATTCTTCATCGTGTTGGCCAGCGGCGCGAACCCTGTCGCAAACGGCTCAGGCTGGTCCGAAAAGGCCTTGATGAAGCCCGCCTTGTTCTTTTGACGATAGATGCGCAGGATGAATGCTTCCATACTCGTGGCACTCACCCTCTCTGCCCGCATGACCACGATGCCCGCCACCATGGCCGGGTCCACGATACTCGTCAGAAAGTCCACAATCAGGATCCGCGAGGTGACGGAGAAGAGGCCGCCGCGCTTGTACATCCTCTCCCGCTGTCCGACACTCGTCGCATCACTATTGATGACATTCAGCGGTGCCCTCAAACCACCAGGAAACTCGAGCATCTGCTCCCCCAACCATATCTGTTCCTCCTCTAACTCCAGTCAGCCCTGTTGTGCCGTTCCTGAGTGCTTGATACGTACGTTCCGCTCCGAGTACAATGACGAGCGAGTCCGGCCGGTTCAGCGTATGCAACAAGTTGGCAATGATTGAAGGCAGACCCAAGCCACGCGCGAGAATGACGAGACCATCGGATCCGTAGATGTCCTGCAGCACTTTTTGCTGGAACTTTAGCGGCAGCGTGAGTTGCACATCCTCCGGCATCTGCACTTCCGGAATAGACATATCAGTCAGGTCATGGCATCATCCTATCATTACTGAGCAACTTGTGCATTGCTTGCAATTTTCATTCGTGTTGCGGCTTGTCAAGAGCTCGAGGTCAGATCGTGATGCTGATGACATTTGTAGGATGATCAATCGCGTGGGGGAATATCTTGTGGCTCCGAGGTATACGATCTGCTTCCTTGCTTTTGCTCTTCGCGCCCTGCTCTAGTACTGCGTCGGCATTTGCTTTGCTCAGCGACGGCGGAGATAGGTAGAGCTGGCACGAATTACCGTCATATACATCCGGTCTGAGTGGGAAAGTGTCATGAACTTCAGTCTATCAGTCACGATAGTGTGGCGATGTGCAACAATCTTGACAACGTGCTCATTATATGTGATTATCTACTAGACTTGCATGTATAAGCTACAGGGATGAAATTATGTGATTGACAGGCAGACTACCCGGAGTCACAGACCGCGAAGTGTACGGTATCAACGTTGATGGAGAGTGGTCATCTGTGTCTGTCTCTGACGGGTCAAGTTTCGTTTAACGTCGTTTCTCAATGAGTCCCTCCTGCTTCTCGACGATACTAGACCCTACTGGTTCCACCACCTTTACCACAACAGATACTGCAGATCCATGTTAGCTATGTTTTGAAATAGAGACTGGAACGGGATCGAGACTCACCAGTTGATGATGGCATTGAATACCGCGGCTATACCTCTGACGAGCGCAGAGAGGATGGCGCCTATTCCATTGATGATGGCCTATCGCATAGTCAGCTTCGTGGCGCATGTACCCCTTTAGAGAGCGCGACTCACCATGAAGAATGCGCCGATGGCATTGACGATTGTCCTGAGACAGGAAGCGACTGCGCCCATGATTTATTGACTGTCCTTTCGATTGAGTTGAGGGTGAGATGTGCTGACGAGGGTCAACTTGATTGGGGAGCGCGCGCGCGTATAGGTTATTGAGTCAAGAGAAGCAATAGTGACACAAGACGGCGCATAACAGCGATACTTATATACTTTTCGGGTGGAATCGCAGGGCAGCCAAGCAAGCAGGCAGGCAGGCAGTGAGAGAATGACGTTCATCGCGCCCAATTGACTTCTTTCTCAATCTTTTCCGCTGTGGCTGAAGAACCTTGCCTGCGCCTGGTCATATTTTGTGGGCATGATGCGTGCACTAGCCTCGTCATACAACGTGTCTCTAATCTAGTTGTGAAATTCAAGTCTAATGGAACGGTATTTTAGCCAGAAGCAGGTATAGATCGCTACCTAGTACGTGTGGACATCGTCGTCATGGAGAACTACCTAGGTAGGTAGTCTGGCGCTGTTTGTTTGTGAGCACTCTATCTACAATTGCAATGACGATCGAGCATCTGTAGATCGTGGCCCCCTTCAGCACCTGGACACGAACCACAAGCTACCTACCTAGCTGGTCAGCAGAGAAAAGGAGGCTCGCGCCGCTCTGCAAATGATGGCGAAAGGCGCGTGGCGTAGCTAGCTAGCTAAATTACAGTGCACGTGATCGGAGAGGCTGACAACACCATTCACCAGCCTCGCCGCCGCCAACTGCCACCACCTGCAACTCACCCAGCAACTTTGATCAGCAAAGTCATTTTCTTTCGTTTCAGCACTTTAATGCAAGGCGATCGTCAGGTACCTGCACCTGATTAGGAAGGTCCCTTATACATTCGCCTCGGCCATGGAAATGGAGACTCCGTGTCGGAACCTTCCCAGGTTTGAAACTGCCGATTCTGAAAATAGAATCAAGAGCTCATGGAATGAGTAGGTATGGATATTCTGTACCGTGCTCGTCAGTCTCTGCGCGCGCACGGTGCTACTTTGGAAATCTTGAGAGTAGTACTCGAGTCTTTCGCCACTCGTGCTCTGCAGTGCATGTATTTATTGCATCTGATAACGACTCTTGTCTCTCAACACTTTTCTCCCTGATATTTTCTAAAGTAGACCAAATCCCAATTTTATTCTCTATACATTTCAAGAATTGAAATCTCTTCTATGTTGCCTAGTCATAATCCAGACTTCTTTTTGATGCTCTAAGACTGAATAGCAGTCCTCTATCCTGTTTTTTTGGATGACATCCTGTGTATTGCGTATTCATCTATATCCTCTTTCCCTCCCTCGATTGACCACTCTATGAGTTCTCTGATTTTCTTTTGGTCTGGTCGAGTGCCGACCGTGACTAAAACCTCCATCATCAATTCTATGCTCTCGAATTTTTAATCTCAAAGACCAGGATATCGTGAGCTCCCCTATAAACAATCATTAGTCTTGTGCCGTTATCCCGTGGACAGTCTGACTGGCACTTACGCAGCGGATAACTTGTCCATGACGGCGGCACACTCCTTCTTCGGCACCATGACACTGACTGCTCGCCACGCCTCCCCGTTGGCGCCCAGGAGATCCTGGACCGTGGGCGACCGCTTGCCCGGCGCAATCTTGACACAGGCGTCGAGCGCCGAAAGCGGCACGTTGTACTCGCAGAGCATGTACTGCTGGGCCGACATGTACCCCTGCACTCGCGAGAGGATGGTCTGGATCAGTTCCGGGTGTCGTGGGCTCGCCGACTGAATCAAGCAGCACGAAGTATCCATCACCGTCTCGATTGCTTTCAGCCCCGCTGCGCGCATCGTCTCGCCGGATTCTAAAAACGATACGTATTAGCCGTCCGAATTATGCCATTTGTATACCACAAGAAATGACTCACCCACTAAATCGACGATACCGTCTGCCACGCCCAAAGCGCAGGCGGCCTCCACACTGCCTCCCACGTACTTGATTTCCGTCGTGATTTCGTCCAGCGCCAGCTCGCGGCCCTGTTGCCGTGACTCTAGCTTCCGGAAGTAGTCCCTGACCAAGAAATCAAACGACGTGACGATTCGTTTGCCCACGAGTGATTCGACAGTCTGATACTCGCCGTGGGCAGGCACCTGGACCTGCAACTTGCATTTCCCAAACGCCAAGTCGAGCAACTCGTCCACCTTGATGTGCGGGTCCATGGCGATCGACTCCGCGAGCACATCCTGACCCGTAATGCCCAAATCGACGTTTCCCTCGCCCACGAACCGGGGGATATCCGCCGCGGGAAGGAAAATCAGCGCGACCGGCAAGTTCACCGACAGCGCAATGTCCAGCCGGTGATTTCGCGCAAACTTGATGTCCGCGCCCTCCAGGAACTGCAGACACTTTTCATATAGACGGCCCTTCTTCGGGATCGCAAACAAGAGCCTGTCGCTCAATTGATTCACCAAGTCCATGACGACCACGACCACGACCACAAACACGACCCAGTCCTGCCTGTGAAACGCAGATGGCTGTAGTACTCACTTCTACTACTAGATGAAGGATCGTGCGATTCGAGCAGCATCACACTCGGCGCAGCGGGACGAGATGAACGCGGGCTTAATTTGGTGGAGTAAAATGCCAACTGAAAGATGTGCACGGGAAATGAGTGCAGGCTGCCAATTAGGACAGAAAAGACATGAATTTTCTACACTACATCAAGGCGGACAGAAAAACTTTTGACTCTCCATCTTCGCTCTATGACTTCCACACTCTAGCCTTGTAGAAGACGTCTAGCATGGTCGAGCATAGATGTTCTTGTGCTTTCTGTGGTGCTCTTTGTGCTCCTTGGTACCTGCTTTCATGCCTTTCGAAGCATGCTGTGACTCATGTGTCTTTGGGTTCAGCGTGACGTTGGCACCCGCCAGTGCATTCATGTCAATGGCATCAGCATTGATGAGTGTCTCCACAGTCTCAATGATGTCAGCAATGAGACGATCAATCATGCTGCTTGAGCACGATTCTCGCACTACAACTCGCAAGATTTCAATCTTGTCCTCGTTTTCCGGTAGTGGGCTATCGATTAGTACAGTTGCCTACAAGATTGGCATTTCACTCACTAGTTGGGAATGATCCAGCCCTTGACTCGCATCAAGGTGGAGACGGATACTTGCTGAACGTGAGAGTAATCCTTCTTGAATTGCTCAGTCAGCTTGAATGCCACCACTGGTAGACTGGCGTTAAAGTCCTCAGCATTGACATCAGCACCTGCAACCTTTTCTGTTCCGTCATATAATCCGCCGTGGTCGTTAATATTGTACATATGCACGCCTTTTTTTCTGTGCAGATCTGAGACACACGCAAAGTAGCCAGAACCTTCCAGAGCAGATGACAGAACTCTTGCATTCTCGAGATCCGCTTCAGCGATAGCCTTGTAACCTTCAAATCCGAGATGCAGGAATGAGAAGTATTGTGCGATAACTTGGTTGCCAGGACGTGAAAAGTTCAGTGTATATGATTCCTCCGTGCCACCTAGATAGTGCAGCTCGAAGATGAGTTCCTTAGGCAGTTGCTCAGCATCACGGAAGATGATCCAACCAAGTCCAGCATAGACTAGCCCGAATTTACTAAGAAATCAGCACAAAGTCACAGGTAGGCTACGATAATACTTACTGCTAATCTTTGTTAGCCTTGATCAAACAAAGATGTACCGAGCGAAACTTACGCCAGAGGTATTGATCGACTTGACTCGTGGTAACTCAAAGTTCCACTTGACAGATTTGTGTACAAACGGAGCAAACATGGCACCAGAGGCACCATCTAGGGGGCCCGTTAGCTATACAGTATGTCTCTAGACGGCGATACGAACCAACGTGGATAGGAATATCGATTCCAGTCTTCTTCTCGTACTCATCAAGAAGTTTCGAGACTGCTTCGACGTCCTCATAGTGACCAGTATAGGTGCTTCCAAGAATGACAAAGACTCCGATAGTATTTTCATCTAGCTGTTCTTCAATCTTGCTGACATCAAGACAATGCCTTGATTCTGCACAAACAGGGATCAATCGATTTTCGACTTCGAAGTAGCGTGCAAACTTCTCAATAGCCACTAGGAACGAGTCAGCAAAATGCTTGAATCACAACGTGAAGACCATACCCTGAGCATTGGCTCCCATGATACAATTTGGCTTGTCGTATGGCTTGCCTTCCTTCTTGCGACGTTCCTGCCATCTCTTCTTCATGGCAAGACCACCGAGCATGATGGCCTCTGACGAACCAGTAGTAGCAGTACCGATGGCCTTGCTGCCAGTAGCACCCCAGAGATCCGCAATCATCGATATGCAACGTGCATGAATGTCCATCATAGCCGGGTACTCGTCAGCATCCGACAAGTTCTTTGAGATGTTTTCCATGATCAACTTGTCGGCTTCAGGCTCCATGTAGGTGTGTACGAAGGATGCAAGCTGCCTGCATCAGTAGACACTCCCACAACGTGCTTGTAGCTTTACATTCAGGTTTGGTCGACCATCAAATTCGAGCTCATCATGCACCAGCTGGTATGCAGCATTGGCAGCTATACCAGTCTCTGGGAGCTTGTACTTCGGAATGTCTGTGAATGCCTCATACCGAGCAGAGTACGGTGTGCTGACGGTAGTCGAGCTTTCAGCCCTGACTTTTGCTGCCCTGTTACCACCTCTGGCGTTGGCCAGTACCTCGTTTGCATCTACGTGTCTGTGTAAGACCTAGAGACGATCAGTCTACCATTGCTGATCACAATAAGGACAACCAACCATGATTCACGCTCTTTCACTCCGACTTGTCTTATCGAGCTCGAAATACTGCCGTCATGGAGTAAGTACAGATATAGTGCCCGCGTACAACGAACCCTTACGATGCCAAGATAGTTGCTCGGGTAGAATTGCAACATGTTGACCGGGGGTAGAGACGTCACTGGCATTGTGGAAGCACTCGCTCGACCAATCACATCGTGGGCTTGGCAACACTCCCTCCGAGTGCTGCAGGCCCCCTCACTCCCACAAGCTGTACGGCTGGCAAATCCACTCTGTCACTTCCAACCTTGGAAGGTTCCAAAGTCCCGAGGTCATTCAAGTTTTCCACTCTTAAGCCCGCCAAACCCGCTCATTCCCATTCGGGACAACATGAATTCCTTCGTATACCTCGTGTGAATCTGTTCCTATGCAAGCAACCACCATTGCGTTGTACCGCACTTTTCTAAACACCAACAAGTTCGCCAACAACTTCTCTTTTCAAAAACTTTTTACACCACGGGACGAGTTCTCCCTCGCGCTGGTCTTCTCGTTCTCCTGTAGAAAGGAGGAAATTGGGGAGTCGAGCGTGGCGAGATCCGGTCGAGACCATGTCCCACGTTTCACTACGGTCAAAGACCCCGTCCTTGGCAGATGGATTTTTCTGTGATTTCGTATCTCCCGTCATGAAAAACTAATGTGCATGAGTGCACGGGTCGAAGTACTTCATACACTCTTTCTTATTGTATATCCTATCTCCTGGCCTGCTTTGCTCAATGCTTCTCTTCAATCAACCTTTTTGCTTTCGTCAGTCGGAGTGTGCTGTCCGTCAATCAAATTGACTTCGCGACTATTCCCGAGATACAGGTTCGAGTGTTAAGAGCATAATTCGCGAATTGCAGGGATCTGTTGAGACAGGCTAAGACACATATTCATAGCAAGCAGCTCGCGTTTCAACCACTCACTGTGAGCGCGGGCTATAGTCGCGGCTCAATTTGCGTAAAGTGATTGAAATTATTACGGATTACACCATAGCATTGCTAGACACTGTACTCGAATCATTACAACGCCTATTCTAAAACTCATGGTCAGAATGCCTACTCGCCGAACTTGCAGGAGAATGTTATCCGTATACCATTACTACGTCAAAGGTGCCCTGACACGAGCCTGCGCACACGAACACAACGACGTATGTTTGCCCTGAACCAAAATCGTAATGTTCAATTGGATCGCATGAGGGGTAGTCATATTACACCACTGCTCCAAAGAAAAAAGCAGAAAAGTGGACGCTCTGGCGAGTTATAGTCGTCCTTTGCGACCGCCGATGCCCTGTGTCTTGGGAGAATGTGTACGACCAGGTCTCTGCGTCACAGGATCCGTATAACCCCAGTCATCAGAATCGTCACTTGGAGGTAGTATGTAGCTTGCATCTTTGACCACAGGTACCGCGACCATAGAGTTCGAGTATTGATCCATTTGGTATGCAAAAGGATCTTCTTTATCCTCTGTCTTAGAATTCGCACCAGTTTGAGCTGTTACAGGTGTGACAGTGCTGAAACTGCTTGCAGTGACTGAACGAGCGTATCCAGGTTTTTGGTTCGTGTAGAATGAATTGACCCTCTGAGTGCTGCTTGATCCAGTAATCGGCGAGTCGTCGTCCCAGTCCAGGGCATCGAATCTGTCTTCAGCTTCTTCTCTTTTCCTCATCTTTATCATGTGTCGCACTCCAAAGAAATATATGATAGCGACAACTACAACCACCAGCGGAATCATACTGTAGACAACTACCTTCCATGTAGGTATATCGACCGAACAGTGCTCTCCTTCGCAAGCACGTTTGAGTAGGCTGGCTGTGTTTGCCATTGCTCAAAGAAGTTGATCGCGTGGATTCGTGAGGAGCCTGTGCTTGAAGATGTGCTCTGCTTTGCTCTGAAGCGCGTCGAAACGTCCGTTATTGCAGGACCACAGATATTCGCTGACAGTAGTCTCGAGGAGGGAGACAATTGTGGAGTAAGGATTGTATATGGATTAGCTTGTGAGATCTGCAGCACAGGTCAATGAAAGAAGTGAGTTGTATGATCTTGTTTGGTGGTGAAGGGTGGTGCAGCAGCTTGGTGGAAGAGAGGGGTCGAGCTTGAGCAGGGGATGCAGCAATCTGGGCTAGACGGGAGGCGAGGTTCAGGCATTCGCACCAAAGGCGCACCCCACAAACGTTTTGACGCACCCTGGCTCTCGCACTTTTCGGCCTTTATATAGCTACAACTGCAAACGGCAATCCGTGCCAAGAACGAAAAAAAAAGCATGATGCGCTCAACAGACATGAAAACTCAACCTTGAGAGATTGGAGAATACCAGTTTCTGTATCGATCAATACAACGAGATCCCCCTGACTTTCGCACGAGTCAAGTTGGTATTGCAATTTAGACACGCGAATTTCTGCAGCACTGAGATAACTTGAGCACTCATCAGTCACATTTTCCAAAAGCACCAATCTATATAGTTCATTGCATCACATGGACATCGATAATTGAAGCAAATTTTGCAAATTTCGCACAAGGGTAGAGAACGTGCATAGATCTCCACAACTTAGGCTCGTTTACATTGGTCAATGATGGCCGGAATCGATGCTTTTGTATACCTTATGCTGCTTTTACTTTTCTACATGGTTATCTCCATGATAGCATTGACTAGCGAGTTAGTAACCATTCGACCAGCCGTCCACAAACGAAGTGGAAGCGCATACCTATGTCTCCGTTGTTGGACTTCAGTGCCTTGACAGCCTTGCCTCGCGAGCAGGAGGTCTGCTCCATGACTAAATCGATGTCCTTCGACTCTACTCCGGTCTCGTCAACATCGCCTTCATCCTCTTCTGCTTCTGGTTTCTTTCCAGCTTCAGTGCTCTCGGTCGCAGTTTGTGCATCTTGGTTTTGAGCTTGCTCCTGAGCGGCCTGCTGAGCCAAGGCATTGGCCTGAGCTTGCTGATTCAGATCCTCAATCTTTGCCTCACCGAAAACGATGTAGCAGTCGCTGTTTGGTGATTTGAAGACTTCGGGGGTGTTGAGAACGAACAAGATCTGGTCTGGTCAATTCTTGCTACTCACATATATATCGATTTCTGACATTTTTGGGTCGTCGCAAGGTGACACGATTAATACCCTTGATCTGCTTGAGGCCAAGTTTCTGAATCATTTTTCGTGCTTTTTTCTCTGATCGGGATTGCAGTGAATCGGCCGCATCACCAGCGAGCTCTTCCTCACCCTCGGATTCAGACTCCCCTCCGACTTTGTCGACTTGCTGCAATTCTGCATCATCGGTGATCTCTTCAATTTTCGACATACTGTCTTCGCCGTTATGTATGCCTTCCGATCACTTATATCATGCCTATATCTCAGCATCTTGATACTTTCGTATGAGTTTTCCACCAAAGTCCAGTAAGAGCTCCTCCCGACGACGGTACTTCAAGCTCGAGCTCATGATCGATCAGCACTTCCGACGAGTAGCACGTGAACCTCCATTCAAGCAATGCCGGCGCCCGTAGCGCATGCATGCTTCGAACAGCAACCTACCTTTCAAGATTACTCATGTTTCACTAGTCTAGCGAGTGCTAGGACAGACTTGTGTACCAGATTCTGTACGCTGCATTAACGACACTGAGGGATCTTGAATCACAACGGTAGCGACATACAGGATGAACAATGCTTCAGCCGTGCAGGAGCCTCTAGATCTAGTTCGTTTGTCTCTGGATGAGCAAGTAGGGAAGGATTAATGTTCAAGAATACAGTACTAATAAGAGAAGGTGTATGTCAAGCTTCGAGGTGACCGTGAGCTTCGTGGGCGACTGCACGCTTACGATTCTCACTGTAATATCGTTCTTGGAGATGCAGAGGAAACGATAACCGTGGTCGACAGCGACGAATCGACAGACGAGGAAACTGTGCGGGTATGCAAGGGAACCTACATTTATTCCGCAATGTTAAAAGTTTAGACCGTCAAAAAGCACAGCGAAATGATGTTTGTCCGGGGTGACTCGATCACGATTATTTGTTTAGGCAACAAGCGTTGATCCTGACTGGTCCTATCTTCTGATGTCCAGTATCAAGAACTCTTTTCGACAATCAACATCGAGTCTGCCCTGCTGACAGCTCTATGAACGTAGACGAGGACATGACTTCCCAGTAGGGGTCGAAACCGCTCGCTCAAGCTAGCTGTGACACACTTGAAACCACAATACACTTGATAGTACTCCATGCTTAGCTTGCATGGTGGACTCGCACTTGTCAATACTCTGTAAGTACTATCGCGTGAGTTACGTGGAGAGCTGGCTCAGTCATTTGTCGAGTAGAGCAAGCAAGAATGTCGATTTGGTACAAACTCTTGTACTTCGCCTCACTTGTCGAAGTATGCAGCTCACGTTTGAACTCTTCTCGTCGGTGTATCAACACGAAACATACGAACATAGCTATATGTCAACACTTTACAGAGATCTAGTTTACGACCTAGGCCTTGCACAGTCAATTTATTTCTTACACATACATCCTCGGAAATTGCTGCGTGTCTACTTAACAGGTGTTTCAACAAGCAGGATTCGTCAGCCTATCATTCTGTCAATGCCGTTAGGAGGGAAGAAGTCCTTAGCCTGGTGTTGAGAAGGATTTCTCATATCCTGCTTTTCTTCAGCGGTTGTTCATCTCAGCCACTGAGGCTGTTAGGTGCAACAATCTTGTTCTATGCTCCTGAAGAACAAGATTCTCTTCTGTGGCCTCCAGTTTGCACTCCGTTGCGTTGGTACGGCTGTAAGCAGCTCATCCTTGGAAAAAACCATACCTGAAAGTCTTTACGTATCACAACAGCTTGTGCGCCAGCATGACCCGATACCTCGCAGAGATGACACTAGTGATCAACTTGCGAATCTCGTTGTCACCAGGCACGAAACTCTCATTGTGTCCGAACGTCTCTTAATTGTCAATTGTACTCACAAGAGACTATCAGTAGTCATAAATGGCACTTCTCCAGGACCCGAGCTGAGATTCCGACCATACGAAAGAGTGATAATCAACGTGATCAACCTTCTGCCAGTCAATAATTTTACCATGCACTGGCATGGCTTGAGTATGGCTGGAAGTCCTTGGTCGGATGGAACTCCCATGATCTCACAATGGCCCATACCTTCAAACTCATCATTCTCATATGAATTCTTCATTCGACCAGACGACATCGGCACCTACTTCTACCACTCGCATGTGGACCTTCAGATAACGACTGCATCAGGACCATTGATAATCGATCCAGTAAATACCTGTAGCACAAACAAAGTTCTAGATATCGATCTGATGATGTATATACAGGACTTCTGGCATAGCGATGATCAGACCGTAATACATGGACTGACTTCTGATCCTTTCATTTGGCCTGGCTCCTCAAATGCTATCTACCTCAATGGTCGCACAAATGGGACTAGTGATAAGACAGAATGTTCCCAGCAATATCCCGTGATCGATGTGCAGCCTGCAAGGTCATATCGATTGCGATGGATACACGCAGGCTCTTTGATGTACGTGTCGGCTGGCATTGAAGGACACAATTTGACGTTGATCGAAGCGGATGGCACTGACCTCGAACCACATCTTGTGGATCATGTTGAATTCGCGCCTGGACAGCGCTTGAGTACCAGACTCGTCACAAAGTCTCTCAAGGATATACGACGTGATGGACAGAATGGCTTGTATCTGATCAATCTCAGTAGCAAATGGCGAAATCCTGGTGTGCAAAATTATGCTATACTTCGCTACAATATATCAAATGACTCTGACCACGACACTCGTTACATAGACATGAAAGATAACGATCGCTTCATGCGGCGATACCAGGTTCCGGAAGCAATGTTTGGCTGGCAGGACAAACAACTCAAGGCACTGAATGACGTTCCTCCACCAGAAAACACGAACCGATCTTTGATCACGTTGAGCTCTCAATTACGTTTTTGGGGCTCGAAAGGAGTCACATGGCTCATTAATGGGAGAGCATATCATGAAGCCAATTCGACCATGGGCAAGCCTCCTTACTTGGTGCAATTATATGACAACGTATGTCCCTTACCATCAGTCTTTGCAACGGAAACAGGTCCACAAATTTACGATCCGGTCTCGAACACATATGTGCTAGAAGCTGGTCAAGTAGTCGACATCCTGATTCAGAACTTGCCCAGTCCCACTAACACGTCTGACATCCGTCTGACCTTTCAAGTCTCTGTTGGTACCATTGCTGACAGTGGTAGATCCGTGGCACTTTCACTCACGCAAATTCTGGATTTTGGCTCATGGACAAGGAGAATTCAACGCGTCTACTCTTGAGGCTGGTCGATTTCCACATCCTTACCGGCGTGATATGGTCAACGTATATCCTTCCACAAGGAAGCTTGAGCAAAATGAAGTTGGTGGCTGGGCACTCATCAGGTATCAAGCAAGTGCAGACGATGCTGGCGTATTCCCCGCCCATTGTCATTTAGCGCCTCACCAGTAAGACCAGCTGTGTTGCGAGTCGCTCCTGCTAATACAGCCAAGGTTGAACGGAATGCTCGTCGTCTTTGTAGTTTCGCCCTCTACCTTGCCATCCATCTTGGATTCTTATGGCCCATACTCACGCTACGGAGGCCCCATGTATGGCACGGCCACTTATACACCTCCGCAGCCATCCTATTTTGCCAAGAATACAATAGAGCATTCAGCACAGTGTTCAAAGTAGTAATATAAAAGTTTTGCTCCTCGAGCGATTAAGTTCGCCAAGGTGACTTGCACCCTGTAACTCCATAAGCGTCGATGATCACCTTGTTCATCAATCCCAACCAGTTCTCAGACTTGACTGATCATCTGATCACCGCCGCTCCATAATCGCTTAATCTCGTATCACAAGCCGACACTTGTACTTGGCCTGCCTTTCGCGCATAGAAGTGCCATATATAGCCATGAGTACACTTGCAGGTGTGCTTAATACGGTGTTGAAGATTCGTTGAAGGTCGTCTCAGACCATTCAGAGACGTCATCATGAAGCTCGTTCGGTAGGATGCCCATGGGAGAAACCCAACAATGACACAAACCTAACCACCGACAGTTTTCTTATGAAACTCACGAATGAAACGGTCACGATCGAGCTGAAGAACGGGTCATCTGTGACGGGCACAATCACGAGCGTCGACATGCAAATGAACACACACCTGAAACACGTCAAGCTCAAGGCGAGGGAATCAGAGGCGCCACTGTCGCTCGACACAATGTCCATTCGTGGCAACAATATCCGGTACTTTGAGTTGCCCGATAGTTTGCCGCTCGACACACTGCTCATTGACGATGCGCCAAAGAGTAAAAAGGGTAAACGCGAGGAAGTTCCTGGTCGCGGAGGTCTGCGCGGCAGAGGGTGAGTCTCTTGCTCATTTGTGTTTTTTTTTTGGTGAGGAACACGATTTTAATGCGATAGGCGCGGCGGACCACGAGGGCGTGGAGGACCCAGAGGTGGTCGAGGAAGAGGCGCTTCAAGGGGATTCTAAAGAGATCCTTCGTGCCTGGAAACCTCATTTTCGGCAGTCGGAGCCGTGTATATAATGATATTAATTGTATGTAGTAGACTGGTGCACTGTGGACGACCTCGGTGAGACCTAGAAAAACAGGACAAGAAGGATCTGCCATGAAGGCAGCGTCGATCCTGCAGGGAAAAGCATGTTTAGACATGAAAAAGCTCGCACGGCAATCGGCATAGGCGAAGCGACGAAAGTATGGACAGGGTCATGCATTCATCTACCTTAGCTCTCTACATGCTCTTCAGCCTCGACCGCAACTGGTCAACAATAAATCTCGTCATCTTCATCATCATGATTCATCATCGTAATCAATAATCGTACGACAGCAATGTCTCGAACGACTGCGCGACTCGTGCCTGAGGCGCTCCGACGTCCTTGAATCCCGCTCGCAGGGCGGTCAAGTCTCTGATTCCGCAAGGCTTGAGTGCGCCTTTACCGTACGTCTTGAGTGCGTCGACCGTGGTATTGAGTTCCTGCATGGACTTTGTGAGTTCCGGGGTAGCGTCTGGGGCGGTGCTGAGGGCGGCATAGGCTGCTTTGCCCTTGGCGAGGTCGTCGCGAATCACGGTGCGCTCAGAGGACAACTCGGAGGCCTTTTTCTTGCGGTCGGCATTGAATGATGCGAGGGCCGTCTTGGCCACTGCATTCGCGTCCTTGGCCTGTTGTTCCACCGAAGTGCCCTTAGCGGCCTTTTCTACGGCCTCAATCTTGGGGCCGAGAGCATTGACCATTGGGTCTATTGCGTTGATGTAGTCCGCGCAGCCCTGGGAGATGTCGATGCCCATAAAGTCCACTGCTGAGACGGAGATGATTGCGGTGGCAAGTACGAGTGAGAATTGCATTTTTTGTTTGTTGAGCTCTGCGTTGTTCTGTCCTGTAGGAGTCTTAGTGAGGAGAAGAGTGTTGGGTCTTCGAGTGATTGTTGACTGATTTGAGAACGGATCCGGGGTCAAGATATGCAAGAATTTTGGGGACCGTTGAGTCTGGAAGATGTTTCGAGATGCAACGGTGATGGTTTGAAAAGACGTTTCGGCCACGATGACACTTGTATTCTGTCTATAGCGTCCTCTACTTCCAGGATGACCTGTTCCATCAGGCGGAGTGCTCCATCGTGACTAATCTACTCGCCATCGCGTCATGGTGTTATGTATAGAGGAGTTCTCGGATTCGCCTGACCGTTTGGTCTCTTCGTGCCCGACTGAATCTTGTTTGGTCTTGGAGCAAAGGGCCAAGGCGAGGGCATCGCACGAGCAGTTTCTACACGAATTTGGGGAGTTGCCTCGCGATCGATGAAATTTCGAACAAAGAGCAGATTATCGGGCAGTAGCTGGGGAAGTGTAATGTCTACACCATCCCATATTTCTGCATTACTAGTCCCAAGCTTTTGCAGCGGGCTCGCCCACCTTGGCCTTGGCTTGTGGCTGCGTGACAGAACGATTGGGATCGCACCAGCAGTCAATAGTTGAATGATCGGGGATGATGGATCCACCTCTGACACGACATGCTGTCCGATATGGTAGATCAA
Organism: Taphrina flavorubra JCM 22207; assembly: GCA_000836175.1. Taxonomy (NCBI): domain Eukaryota; kingdom Fungi; phylum Ascomycota; class Taphrinomycetes; order Taphrinales; family Taphrinaceae; genus Taphrina; species Taphrina flavorubra. The sequence continues at coordinate 3,135 of DF819258.1, read as the reverse complement.
TGCCTTGACGCGCTCATCGCCGGTGCTTAGTGTAGCATCATTTATCATCGACTGACAAAGTCGTCTGACAGGCTCCGAAAGAAAGACAGGTCGCCAGGACATAGGAACCAGATCTGCTTTGCCTGTACCCAGTAATGAGATTGGACAGAGTATTGTGAGCAGTGATGAGATGCCAACTGCCTCTGGCACAGCAGGAGAGCTCAGACGTCGCAAGTCACGAGCCAAGAACGTGAGCACTTGCTCGATGCTAAGGAAGTTCCCGACTTGTGTAAAGGTAACGTCTGGACAATGGCCAGTACTGTACATTCTCAAGGTCCAGAGTAGTGATCGAAGGTAATTGAGAATATGCTGTGTATAGTTTGGAGATCTTTTCTCCTTGTCAGTATTTATGGCTTCCTCGTCGGATCCTGACTCGTCCGAGTCCGGCGCAGACGTCTCAGTGATAGATGTATCTGACAAGCCAAGCATTGCAAGAGAAATTTGCATATCAGGTACGAATACAGCTCTGATTGTGAGTCGTCGAATGCGAGTCAGTAGTTCGTGCAGAACTTCCATGTCAAAGGTGTCATTTTCAAGCACTAAGTAGCGATTGTACCATTTTTGACTCGTGAGTGCGTCCAACCTGAACTTCTTATACACAGGCCAGGTCTTGGAGATCCGACCGCCCCTTAATTTATGCATGTAATCATTGCCGGAGAACATGATCATGACGCTGAAGTCTCTGATGATCCTCTTCATGTCTTTGGTACCGCCAGTATCGGAGACTATCACATCTCTGAGTCTTGCGACTGACACTGCTACCGAATTGAAGCTACCTGGTCGCAAGACGTAAATGTCCTGTACAGGGTTCAATAGAGACTGCACGATCACATCAGAATCCCCACTGAAGACTGCCACTGAGGGACCTTGCATTACCTGTGCATTATGGCAGAGGTACTGCATGATTTTAGCCTCTCCCTCCCCAGGTGTTGCTGCTCCGTCAACGATAAATCTCAGGTGTGGTGGATGGTGTTTTGTGGCAAGATACTTCGCGGCGTAGTAGTGTAGATACTCGGTCACTCTCAGCTGAAAACTGCATCCCGGCGTGATTTGACTTGAATCAAGATGCTTGCCCTTAGAAGGTGCTTTTGATTTGCGTCTCCTGATTTGTTCCTTCATCTTGGCCAATGGAGGACTGCCATCGACTGCAAGGTAGACTGTGCCAGAGGGTATAGTCAACCTTAAGCATCGATCAATATCTGAGAAGAATGCTTTTACGAATCGTGCTTCGGTCGTTGAGTTTCTCATACATGTATGCAAGAGAGGATTGATATCTATACACACGGTATCAAAGTGTGACTTATCCGAAGATCCAAGTTCTTTGACTACATCAGGAAATGTCAATGCCACCCATTCTGCAAATCCTTTTTCTTTGATACCCATGTTTAGCCCACGTCGCCAAAGCTACACGGTGGTACTAGCTTGTCGAACTTATCTAAGTGCTGACTCTGCGCCTATGGACATTCCAGGGCGATGCATCACGTCAAACGAGGGTGAATCCGTTGTGGGCAGCAGCTGCAGCTGCAGCGGCCATAGAGTGGACAAGCGATGCTACTGTCCATGACGGCAGATCCATCAACAGCAGTTATGTCGAGCAAAGCAGAACACTTGCAAACAACACAGATGACCGGAGAGAGTGTGCGACAACAACATGCATGTACAAGCTTAAGCTTCTGGCCGCGAAAGCAGGTATGTAGTGTCAATTCTAGATCTGCAATTGGCAAAGTGGCACATGGCTGCTACCTATACCCGTGACTTTCATAAGTTTGAAACCCGTCGTAAAACCTCGTGTTTAATTCGTGTTCAAAAATCGTCGCTACAA